>JAQFVV010007194.1:0-135127 GCA_028023455.1 Epiperipatus broadwayi | reverse complement strand
GGCACAATATATATTGTGCCCTTTTGTATGGGTCACCATCTAATTTTGTGCTAATCTATTAAAAATTTTAAATTTAAGATATATTTGAATATGTGATGTTAATTTTGCTTATGGTAATATTTCAAAAAGTTTAATTAAAGCAATCTATGAGTATTTGATATGTAAAATTGTGCTGATATTGAGAGAGACATTTTAAATGATGATGATTATAATATATAGTTGGAAAAAATGGCCATAATCAATACTGCATTAATATATTTAATAAGTAGGTATTTAAAACTAAAAGTGTTTAAAAGACAAGTTAAAATTAAATGCATATGTTTGTTGTTGATAAAATAATATTATAAGAGAATATAAATATTTTAATTATTGTAAGTACTTAAATAGAAGATTGATATTTGATTTTAATAATATCGAATAATTATTTTAAAATCTATTATAATATTTTATTTATTTAAAAAATATTTATTTTAAAAAATGCAATTGTTAGTTTATTTTTAGACGATGATAAGCGTTTCTTGTGTTATAAAGAACAGATGTTATACACACACATGCTTGGAAGTTATCTAATAAAGTTGCAAAACTATTTTAAAAAATCATGTTATAAATTTATAAATAATACGTGAGTTATCACGAGATAAAATAAAGATAAATCAATGTAGAATATTAAATCTGATTTTAAAATATTGTTTTAAAAATATGACGTATAAAAAATATTTAGTTTATTTAAAAATAATCTTATAAAAGTTAAAATTAAAATCAAGTGAAATAATATATTTTTTAAAAGTGTTTAATGGATTTAAATAAACGATAAGAATTATTTTAAAAATGTAGTAATGTAATAAATATTAAATATTAAATAAGTCATTATTTATTTTTAATTTTGTGTTGTTGGTAAATATGTAAATAAGCCAGCAAAGTTGATTGTTTAAATGTACCAATCAAATGGGAAGTTTCTTCCGGTATAAAAGCTCAGTTCAATTGTTAGGAGTGGACTTCGTGATTGAATTTTCAAGTTAATTGTGCTATTAAAAAAATAGCTAAGTAAATTTATAGACGCTCTAAAATCATTTTTTTTTAAAAATTACAAGAGTGTCGTTATAAATAATCTATAAAAGTTTTAAATAATAGACATGCAGTGTTAATTTAAATTTTCCTATCAATCGTCTCTAAATTGAAGCTCAATTTACATGCAAATGGTCATGGGAACATCATATATAGTGAAAATATATCGGAAACTTTATACTAGAGATATGACAAACGCTGGATTAGTTTGGAAAGTTACGAGATGGAGAAAAGTAGTATTTTGGACAATATATAATTTTAAAAGCTAATTACTATTGCCTATTAGAAAATAGATATTTTAAAGAATAAAATACTTCTTTATGAAGAAAGTATTTTTGCAAGCTATAAATTTGAAATATATATCTTAAGTAAAGATATTAAAAATGAAAGTAGTTTTATAAATACTTGCCTTGTTAAGTCTTTATGTTTAAAAGACTGAAGGTTGATAATTTTAAAGGCAAGTCAATTGAAATAGAATTAGCTAAAAATCTTAATATAATAAAATTATTATATTGAAATAATTTAAACGCGGGTCGTTTATAGATAAAGAAGCTGATTCTTACCTGGATATTTTGTTAAGAAATGTGCAAGTAATATGTGGACGTCCAAGTTAAATTTAAAATAATTAAATGATAATTTTTCATAAACTATAGTCTAATTTAAAATAATAACTTTTAAATAATATTCTTTAAGAACTGCATCCGGATCAGATAAACTATTTTAATTTTATTAACTTTTGTTTTGGTTTTAAAAGAACGTTTTCGTTTTTCATAAACTTTTAAAAAACACGTGGTGGACCGGAAACAGGAAATGGTGTTCTAGTGAATATGTGCCTACATTAAAGAACTTTATGGTGAAAAGGAAACATCGCTGGATTCACGTAATATGAACTCTGTTTTATTTATCTAATATAAAAATTAAATATTATTAATTTATTAAAATAAGATAGGTACATATCTTTAAATAATAACTAAAAAATAATATAATGATTAATTGCATGAGTTTATTTTATAATTAATATAACACAGAATATTTTAAAGTATGATCGTAAGTATAAATGTGAATTATTTTATGAAGCTGTAATTCCGAAGAATATTGGAAGATGGACTGGACATTAATTCATTATCTATGGTAAAAATTGTATAATAATAATAATTTTGATGTATTTAATATGTTTTCTTTAGATCAACCAAATATTATGTTGTTTTGAATGAATGTATGATTATTTTAAAAAAATACACACACATTATATTGGCAGTGACAGTTTTATTTAAATATGCATAATTTGAATTTATGAAATAAATACGATGCAACATTACATAAGAAGCTTAGAAATAATTATATGATTCTTTCGTAAATAAATTTTGATTTTTATTTTTATTATTATTATGTTGGAGTATTAGAATTATATTTATTATTTATATAAGTAATTATTTTATTTCAAGTTAGGAAGAGATCTCAAAGTCTATATTTTATTTTTATTTTATTGGATAAATTAAGTTAAGTTTTATGTAGAAGTTTATGTTGGATTAAAAATTTACCGAAAATAGATGACGAAGTAAAAATAGTTTTGGATAATTAATATTTATTTAAAGTTAGTGATTGTTTTCCGGAAAGTTTAACTAAGTTTTGGAGGATGTTTTTGTAGATAGAAAGTTATTAAGAAGGAGTAGAATAACACATAAAGTAAAGTAATAATTTTACATAAAAAGAATCATAGAATTTATCTAATGTAATACTTTATGAAATTGAAATTGATGAATAATTTAAATATTATTATTTTAACAGTACGTATATGTAATGCATATTTGATAAAACCTGTAGCATAAATTGCATTAAGTGAAATATAAAGTTATAATCAATTATTTGTTATTACATTACACAGATACATTAATTTCTATTATAATATTAAAGTAGTACTAATAATAAAGTGAATACATACTATTACATTATGGAATGAATAACAGTAATACTTTATTGATGTAGCAATTTTAATTATTGAAGGTTAATTGTTTGCATATGCTACATAAATAGTATTTACATAGAATTATTTGTAATAATTGAAGCTTACTGATATGTATTTAAAGTCTAAGTTTTAAAAACATACTTCAATATTATTAGTATAGCATTTTAAAAGAATGTATAGATTATTTAATAGGAGTATGAGCTAATAACAGTGTAAACATTTTGTATTATTATTTTCTTATTTTTATTTTCTTTTGTTTTTTTTCCAAATTTGAAATGTAAATATTGTAAATAAATTCTTAATCAAAGTTAATGTAAATAAATTTGTTTAATTTGTTTTAAAAGTGTGTCGAGTTCATTATTTTGCACCACAGCATTTGACAGCAGATAATTTGAACAAACATAATATTTGCACAATGTGAATTTATTAATATTATTTTAGAAATAAATACAATATTTTCCTGATTATTATTTATAAGAATTGATTGACATTAATATATCATATTACAATGGTCATAGAGTAATTATCATTCATAAGATGGTTATAATACACAATATAAGAGTACAAGATTATTTATTGCCACAGATTATTAAATTATAAGATTTTGATCTATTCCCAAAATTAAGATACTATATGAAGATAAAAGATATACACATGATTATTTATTTATTTAATGATTGATGATATAACAGAAATAAATAAGATTAAGTTATACCCTAAGATTAGTATTGAGTATTATTATTATTAAAATAAGTTAGGTGTATTTAGGTTTGATATAAAATCCCATATCATACTTATTTACATGAGTTATCATTACTTTAAGATAATTAGAAGAACCTGAGATTATTTAATTATATTTTAAAAATTAAAAGTTAAGATTTATTTGTTTATTATTATTAAAGAAAGTTTATTTTATTTTAAAAGCCATAAGAATGCTGTAGATGTAGTATTAAGTTAGTAAGGAAGTAATAGTATTCTTATGCCATTGAGACAATGTCTTGGAAGATATTGACCCAATGTAAATCTACTTATTACTTTGTAACTTTACTTCACAGTCTCATGATTTTAATAAATACTTATTTAATTAGTACATACTGTAGAAATATATTGATTTTGATAATTAATAATAAATTTAATTTGAATATGATAATATAAAAGTATATTAAAGATAGATATGCAAATTTTAATTAAGCATTACAATTTAATTGAGCTAGTCGTATTTCAAATTATATTATACATCGAGAAGTAAGGGTACAATATATATATATATATATATATATATATATATATATATATATATATATAGTCAGAAAATAAAGAAACATATATGATAAAGAAATAGACAACAATCAGATACAATGCTGTTAATTCAGCCAACACTTCTTGTCTTACAAATAATCATTATTTAATGTTACTAAAATATAGCAAATGACTCATCTTGTATCTAAAGTTTCACATAGCAGCTTATTTAACAATACATTAACAAATCCATCATTTATTATACAATATTTGCACCAATTCTTTGATGAAGTAATAATGTTTAATTATAAAGTGCTAAGAATTACACATATATAAATAATATCTAAACAAATCCAATTACAGCATAAATGTGCAAAGAAACTTAAACAAAATCCAATGTGAATGTGATTCCTTTTTAAATTGAATTGAATGCAATCATTTTACTGCTAAGTACTCAAATTTCATTATTTTGTCTATTGTGATTAATGCTAATGCATGATCATGTATTATACATACAGAGACAATGCATAATTAGTACCTGAAATCTATAATTCTTTTTCAATGGAGTGCTAAATATTGAGCTTTATTTATAGGAGGAGTATGGTTAGAATAATAAAGATATGGCACATTTCAAATATTATATATATATATATATATATATATATATATATAATATATATATATATATATATATATATATATATATTAAATCAAAGATTTTCTTGGGATACAGATATAAATAAAATATTATCCAGATACATTGTTGTATAGAGGTACTGCAAGCACTGATGTATAAGAATAATGAATGTTTTATTAATAGAAAATAGAAATAATAATTATTATGATAAATTATTTTAGATTAATGACTTTTTTAAAAAAAATTTCAAGTAGAAACCAATTTGCAAGTATCATCACATTTGTTGATACATTCTGGCCTTTTAAAGATCTCAATGGTTTCTCTGATCTGATATTGTTGGAGAGGGTCACTTCTGGATAGTATTCCTATATTATAAAAATCAATACTATGACCTGTATCTATAAACATAAAAAATAGTGCTGCTAATGATGAGTATTTTGTAACTGCATTAATATGTTCATCCCTTCTAGAATAGATGAGATGGTTGCTCATGCATATATAAAAATGGTAAATGGAATTTCATAAACTTCATGTGCTTCAAGAGGGATTGAGTATTTAGGCTTGCTTATAATGCTATAAACATTTGTTTATATATATATATAAATTGTTTTGAATAATTATGTATAATATATATATATATATATATATATATATATATATTATACAGGAATGTTACCTGGATAATATTTTATTTATATATATATAATTGAAATATTACATATTTACATCGTCTATTTGCTATAACTGACTTTTCAATAAAATAGGTTTGTTCATTTCATTGCACTTGATGTCATGAGTTAGTTGTGTTGGCTTAGATGCAGTTTTAATTTGTGTATAAAATTTATATTTATACATTTTTTGATAATAATAGCATGTTTGTAAAAAAAAAAAAAAAGCAGGGATGTTATTAACTAGTAAGCACAAACTTCACTCATGCATTACTGACAAAGTTGTTAGGCAGAAATTAGTTACAATATAAGGATGATGTTTATTTTTCTGTTTTATTGGTCATTAAAATTTGATTGACTACTGTAAATATTGAGTATTATATCAAGGATGAATTAAGACTATGTAACCATGATGTCATGATGCTCACATTTGTTTTATTCTAAAAATTCAATTTTGAAGCTAGGTGAAACTTGGAAATTTTGCAGGTTGCAAATATTTTTTTTTCTCCCAGATAGCTGGATTAACTTAAATAGCTTGACTATATATAACCAATGCAGCTAAAAATCTAATTATTGGTCAGTAAACAACTTTCTAGAGTAAGGATTGATTCCACCTCAGACTGAAGCTTAAAAATCTTTTTTATCTAGAAAAAGGAATAGAATCATTTTAAATTATTGTTTATATATTATACAGTGTACTGTAAATACATTTTCTTTAAAAATTTTGATATAAGACAGAACTATGTACAATTAATAGAAATATTATCCAGATATTATAATAAAACAAACTCTTTTAAATACAAATAATATATGCAAAGAAATTTATAAGACTTCAAACTGTATAGCATAATAAAAAAAAAAGATCAACTCAAACATCTAATGTTAATCTGGTGCACAATAAACTGTGAAAAATTTCAGCCCAAAAGATAAAAACTTGGACGTTTTTTATGAATATGTTTGTCCAACGGGTTAAGTTTAAATCTTCAAATAAATGCATTATTTATGATTATTTATGCAAAAATGTAATTTAACTTTAGAAAAAAACAAAAGTATTGACAATTTCTAATTTTAAATATGGCTTCAAGTTATTAAATTATCTATTGACTAGCATCTTTTATTTAAAAAATAAAATAAAAATATATTCGTGAAATTGCGTATTGAGAGTATTTTAAAAATAAGTAATTTTTTTTAAAAAAAATAACATATTGTCTAAAAATAATAAAAGAGATTATTTAGTCAAGGGATTTTTGTGTTCTCCACAATTTTAAAATTGACGGTAATAATTGCTGTCAATTCAGTCTTAATTTAGATATTGAAATTTTGTTTAAAAATAATTGCTCATCAATAAAACATGGCATATAAAAATTAGATTTACTATTACACAAATACTATGTATAATATTTTACAATAAAATTAAATGACTTTTTTAAACTGAATTTTCTTATTTATATTAAAATATTGTACACATACATAAACACATAAATGTGTTAGAGCAAAGATCTTCATGTATGAACAATATAAATACAATTCTTGATTCACTATTGGTGTAGTAACATGTGTTTTGGCTGAATCTCACTTGATGTCGTCTACTACTCTCCTTATTAACAAATAATTATTTATACATTGTGTTCCTTCTTTTTTCTTAGAGAGGAGGTCAGGACAAAAATTACATAAATAAAATGTAGTTCTATTATATATATATATATATATATATATATTTAAAATGTTATAAATAATATGAATACAATTTATGTGTGTGTATATATATATATATAATTGAAATAATAAATTTAACGGTTTATAAACTATTACAAACAATCCTTAAATCAGCAGAAGTACTTTCGGTTAATTTCTTAAACCTGCCTCAACTGCCATTTGAGGCAGGTTTTAATTAACCGAAAGTACTTCTGCTGATTTAAGGATTGTTTGAAAACCGTTAAATTTGTTATTTCAATTATAATTACAATTTTGTTTTTAATTAACGGACATTTTATTTATTTTATATATATGATAAATTAAACAACACCAAATAGTAAAATATATTGGAGAGATAACTTCCTAACATACATGTGCCATGATATTTAGTGTAAGCCTTTCAATTTTAATGTTATGTTGCAACAAATGAAAACATTTTCATTTATTCTCAAGTTATATATGGATACTCAATCAATTAATAGTATTCTGTCCCAAAGACAGATCCAGAAAATAGTCACATCATCAACTCATCTATTTTTCCACTCCGTTCTCTTCACTTCCCTGCTCTTCAATTCCACATAACTCTTTCCATCTCTTATATCAACCAACAATGTCAATATTTTCAGTCCCTTCTTATTGCTTCCATTCACCAATCCCTCAAAAACATCTTTCATTAAACTATACTTTTTTTCTTAATTTATGTCCAATCTAATTTCTCTTTCAAATTTCCTCAATGAATCTTCTTTTCTCATTTACTCTTTTCAAAACTTCTTCATTTAATATTTTATTCATCCAACTGATTTTCCCCTCTTCTGCATGTCCATAACTGGTAAGAATTAAATTTAAATCAATTAAATGTTTATGCAGCATTATGCATATCAATTAGTAATTGAATTTATGAAGATTTTTCTAAATTGAGGTTTATTAAACTAAATATCATAGCACATTTAAGTTTGGTGGTAATATTTCTGATTAATATATTATATGCATGGATGTTAGGTTCTAGGATCATATTATTCTACATTCCAAGCAGTCTTTGATCACCATTGGGTTAGTAAACATTTACTTGTAATGTTTTTAATTGTTAATAAATATTTTTATGTATTCAAATAAAAGCAGTCTCATTTCCAAAAATTACCGAATACTTTAGGAATTTACATTTTCAGTAAGAATTGATTTTCTGATAATTACTGGAACAAGAATGAATTTCAATTTTAAACTAGATGTAAATGTAGCTTTATTAATTTTAAAATATAATTAAATACATAAAGAAAAAGACAAAAAATCATTTATAATCATTGCAAATAATAAATAGAAGTCAAATAATTGTAAATATTTTAATAAACATGTGTAATTAAATATGTAGATCAACTTCTGAAAGCTGTCAAATATAAATATATAAACACACTTTCGTTACCATCAAACCAAAGAATAAAGGAATCAATTGTCTATTCTACTACTCTCAGATTTTATTAATTAAAAGTTAAAATTAATAATGCTACTTTTATATTTGGTTTAAAGTTAAATTTACTTTTGTTACATCAAGTGTCAAAAACCAAATTGTAATCAAATCAGAGACTAATTAATCATTTTATTTTCTAAATGAATAACAATGAAAGTAGATGTATAAGTTTATATTTGTCAGCTCCTGAAAATAAATATTAAAGAACCTCACTTATTTTACATTTTTATTTCCCATAAATAACCAAGTAGCATAACATATTTCTTTGCATTGTTTATAAAATGACTTGAAATATAATTTATATTTATTTATATCCCAAATAAGAATAAAATTTGATGTTATGAAACTTTTTAATGGTATCAAGACAAGTTACCTGCTTATGTAATTATTATTTAAAAAGCCCTATCAATTTTAAACATTTTTATTTGGCTTAATTAAACAAATAATAAACTATTCATATAGATGAAAACATGAATGTATTTGGATCTTATTTTGTTAGACATACATATTAGAATTGTATTTAAATCGATAGTTTAATTATAAGAAGGAAAAACAATAGTCAATGAAAGTTGATTCGAAATAATCACTATAAAATGCATTATATATTTAAGAATCAGAATATACAAACTGTAGAATTGGAATAAATATTAATGACATAAATCTAAATTACATACATATGAAACAAACCTAATACTTGAACATCCATAAAATTAATTATTTAAACTGTAAATTTGATTTTTTACATTTATTTATTAGTACACTATCAGTTTAATGGATCGTGTTTTAAAGAAAATAATTCCATCAAAAGTTTTACATCTAATAAAGAAATAAATAACTGATTATTATATGAAGAAAACATTATTTATTATAAATATATCTGAGGCAAATTTAAATCTAAAGTTGTGAATAATAAAAACTTTTGATTAAAAAAAATTGTATCAGAAATAATAGCTAGAGAGAAATAAATCTGTTATATAAAATGTGCTTATATATCTATTTAAATGATCATTTCTCATTTTATAAGAGTCAGAAGAAAAGACATTTATTACAACATAGGGTACTCACTCTCAATAAAACAAAGTAGAAAAAAGGCTAGTTGAATAAAATAAAAGAACTTCCATTTGAAATAATTTAATAATATTACTAAATAGATATATGGTATATTGTAGATATGTATATGTGTGTATGTATACATAGTAAAGTAAAAAAAAAAAAGATTAAAATTTCCTTAAGAGTTTTTTTTTTTTACTTTACATTATAATTTTTTTTGAAAAAAAAAAAAGGCATTTAAAGAAAAAATATAAATTTGAAAACAAAAAATAATAGATAATTGGTTATATAAATTCAAAATAATAATTTCTAAAAAAAAAATTATCAAAGATAATTTAGAATAATCTGTTAACTAATTTGGGAGGCACAAGTAAAATTATATTAGGAAATTATTTATAGAGATTCATTATTTGGGTACAATTACATAAACTTTTCAATTAAAAAAATAGCAAAGTTCTCTTCAAACTATACTAGATATATCTGTGACCCTCTGAACTTTATTTCTCTACTCTGGGATACTCAAATATGAATTATCTCTGAAAATAATCTTTTTTATTTAACTAACAGCATTTAAATGTGGCAAAAGCAGTACTACATTTATCTATATCATGCTCAACTTCAAAAAGTTTAGTAAAGATTTTATCATCACATTAAAGTAGCTCTGATAGTTACCATTTTATAACAAGTAGCAATGAATTCAAGTTATATGTAAGTAATATATATATATATATTGGCAGGATGGCTCAGTTGGTTAGAGCGTTACCTTAAAATTCAATAATCGAGAATCTAAGGACCAGGTTTGAATTCCATGATAGTACTGTCATTGGTCAGGCTAGCAACACCTGAAGAAGAGGGGAGGACAATTCCTCTCGAAATGTTGTACATATACTAACCTGTTTACTGTGACATTACTAACAGTTAGTGCATATATTAATCTGTTTGCTGTGACATTACTATCAGTTGGTGCAAATACTAACTTGTTTGCTGTGATATTACTAGTAGTTGGTATGTACTAACATGTTTGTTGTGATATTACTAACAGTTGAAAGTACTTGGAATATTTAAATAAAATTAAATTGTTCTAAAGACATTCAACACACATATTAGATTATGAAAATAGTCCAATATAAAAATACAACTAGAACACCATTATCACAAACCTTCAGAAAAACATATATATATATATATATATATATATATATATATATATATATATATATATATATATATATATTGTGCCCTTTTGTATGGGTCACCATTTAAGTTTTGTGCTAATCTAGTAGAAAATTTTAAATTTAAGAAGTATTTTAAATATGTGATGTTGACTTTGCTTGTGGTAATGTTACCATAAGTTTAATTAGAGCAATCTGTAATTATTTGATGTGTGAATTGTGTTGGTATTGAGAAGATATTTAAAAATGATGATGATTATGATGTAATACTGTATTAATAAATTTAATGACAAATGTTTAAAGCTAAAGTATTTAAAAGACAAGTTAAAATTAGACCAAGATATTTATTTAGTTTAAAATATATGTTAAAAGTGAATAAAAATATTTTAAATTATAAGTGCTTAAATTGAGATTAATATTTGATTTTAATCATATCAAATAATTATTTTAAAAATCTGATATAATATCTTATTTATTTTAAAAATAAATATTTGTTTTAAAAAAGCAATTGTTAAGTTATTTTTAGATTATGGGAAGCGTTTCTTGTATTGTAAAGACAGATGTTAATTAGAGATACACACACACATGCTTGGAAGCTTTCTCATAAAGTTGCAAAAACTATTTTAAAATTATGTTATGAAATTTATAAATAATACGTGAGTTATCACGAGATAAAAATAAAGATATTAATGTAAAATATTAAATCTGATTTTAAAAATATTGTCTTAAAAATATAACGTATTTAAAAAGATTTAGTTTATTTTAAATGATCTTATAAAAGTTAAGATTTAAATCAAGTGAGAAAGAATATTTTAAAAAATGTTTGATAGATTTGAATAAACGATAAAATTATTTTTAAAATGTAATAATATTAAATATTAAATAAGTCATTATTTTATTTTTAATAGTGTGTTAGTAAATATGTAAATAAGCTAGAAAGTTTGATTGTTTAAATGTACCAATCAGATAAGGAGTTTCTGCTAGTATAAAAGCTGGATTCAATTGTTGAAGGGGGCTCTCTGTAATTAAATTTCTAAGTTAATCGTGCTATTGAGAAAATAGCTAAGTAAATTTAAAAAAACGCTCTTAAAAATCAGTTGTAAAATCATAAGAGTGTTATTGTATATAATTTATGGAGTTTTAAATGATAAGTATGCAGTAGAAACTTAATAATTCCCTATTGGTCTTCTCAATATCGAAACTCAATTTACGTACGAATAATCATGGAAACTTCACGTATTGTAGAAATATATCAGAAACTTTACGCTAGAAAAATAACAGACGCTGGATTAGTACATAAAACCATGAGATGGAGAAAAGTAGTATTTTGGACTATAAATAGTATTAAAAAGTTTAAATTACTATTGTCTATTATAGATAGATATTTAAAAGAAATATGAATATTTCTATAGAAAGAAAGTATTTTGCAGATTTTTAAAAAATAAAATGTATATCTTAAGTAAAGATATAAGAAGTAGTAATTTAATAAATACATGCCTTGTTAAGTCTTTGTGATTAAAAGACTAAATATTGACGATTTGAAAAGGCAAATAGATTATATATATGATTATTTAAAATCGTAATATAATAAAATTATTATATCGAAGTAATCTAAAACGCTGGACGTTATAGATGGAGAAATTAATTCTTACCTGAATATGTTATTTATAAATGCGCAAGTAATACATGGACGTCCAAACCAAGCAAGCCAAGTTAATTAAAGTAATTTAATGAAAATATAATATAAACTATAAATTAGTTTAGAAATAATAGCTTTAAAGATAATATTTTATGAAGAACTGGATCCAGAAAGAACTTATAAACTATTTTTTTTAATTTTATGTTGTTTTCTTGTGGGAACTTATTTTTTTTAAAAAAAGAACGTTACCATTTTTATATAAACTTTCAAGAAACATGTGATACAACGGAACAGGAAATAGTGTTCTATTGACTTTATACGTAGGATATTTGTTAGAACTTTTATGGTAGAACAAAAGTCGTCGCTGGAATACGTAATATAATCTTTTATTTTATTTATTTAACATAAAATTTAAAATATTATTAAACTATTAAAAGTAGGTTAGGTACATTTATTAAATAATAACTAAAAAATAATATAATAATTAATTACATAAATTTATTTTATAATTAATATAACACGGAATATTCTAATGAATGTTTATGAGTGTAAATGTGAATAATTTTTATTTTATGAAGCTGCAAATTCCGAAGAAGGCTGGATAGCAGATTGGACATTATTATTATTATGGTAAAAATATTGTATAATGATTTTTAATGAATTTAATATGTTTTTCTTTAGATCAACTGAATATTATGTTGTTATAGAATGAATGGATAGATATTTTATGAAAACACATACATTATATTGGCAACGAACTTTATTAAAATATGCATAAGTTTTAATCTATAATATCAACATGATACAACATTACGTAAGAAGCTTAGAAATAATTATATGATTCTTTCATAAATAAATTTTGATATTTTATTATGTTATAGTATTAGAATTATATTTATTCTTTATTTAGGTAATTATTTTATTATTTGCAAGATAGGAATAGATTTGAAAAGACTCTATTTTTTTTTTTTTGTATTTTGTTTTATTAAATAAGTTAAGTTACGTTATGGGTAGAAGCTTATATTTGAATTGAAGTTTATTAAGTATAAACGATGTAGTATAGGTAATTTGGATGATGAATACTTTGTTTAAAGTTGATATTTGTTTTATCGGAAGTTTTAGATAAATTTAGAGGATGTTTATAAATAAAATTATCAGAAAGGATTTAAATAACATATTAAGTAAAGTAATGATTTTACACAGAAAAGAATCATAAAATTTATCTAAGGTAATGCTTTATGAATTTGAAATTGATAAATGATTTAAATAATAGTATTTGAACAATACAGATATGTAATGCATATTTGATAAATCATATAACAGGAATTACATTAAGTAAAGTATAATTACAGTCAATTATTTGTTTTACATTACAAAGATACATTAATTTTGTAAAGCTATTAAGCAATGCTAATAATAAAGTAAATATATGATGATACATTATAAATGGTAATACTTAATTGATGTAGCTATTTAATTAGTAGAGCTTCATTGTTTACACATGCTACATAAATAATTTTAACATATATTATTATTTGTAATGGAAGTTTATTAACATTTGTTTTAAATCTAAGTTTTTTGAAAAACATACTATAATATTATTAGTATAGTATTTGAAGAATATATAATTGCTTGTTAAGCACATGAATTAGTAACAGTATAACCCTCTTGTATTTGTAATTTCTTATTTTATTTTGTTTATTTTTCGAAATTCTAAAACTGTAAATAGTGTAAAATAAGTTTTATTTGAAGTTATTGTAAATAAATTTGTTAATTTGTTTTTTTAAAAGTGTGTCGAGTTTTCATTATTTTTCACCACAGCATTTTGACATCAGATGATTTGAAATAAACATAATATTTGTACAAAAATGAATTTGTTATTATTATTTAGAAATGAATACAATATTTGCTTAACATTATTTTATAAGAATTGATTGACATGAACAGAAAATATTGCAATGGTCATAAGATGATTATAATGCACATTATAAGAATACAGTATTGTTTATTGCCACGGATTATTAAGTATAAGATTTTGATCTATTCCAAAATTAAGATACCATATGAAATAAAAATATACATATGATTGTTTGTTCATTTAATGATTGATTATATCATAGAAATAGATGAGATTAAATTACACTCTAAGATTAGTATTATTTATTATTATTATTTAAATAAGTTAGGTGTATTTAAGTTTGATATAAAATCCCACATCATACTTATTTACATGAGTTATTATTATTTTAGAAAACAGCTTAGAAGAACCTGAGATTATTTAATTATATTTTAAGTTAAAAGTTAGGAATTATTTTAGTATTATTAAAGATAATATATTTTATTTAAAAGTCATAAGAATGCTATAGATGTAGTGGTAAGATAATAAGGTAGTGGTAGTATTCTTATGCCATTGAGACAGTATCTTGGGAGATATTGACTCAGTGTAAATCTGCTTATTACTTTGTAACTTTACTTCACAGTCTCATAATTTTATAAATACTTATTTAATTAGTATAATCTAGAACTATATTGATTTTGATGATTGATAATAAATTTAATTAAGATATAATAATATAAAAGTATATTAAAGATAGATATGCAAATTTTAATTAAACATAATAATGTAACTGAGCTAGTTGTATTTTAAACTATTTTATATATTAAGAAGTAAGGGTACAATATATATATATATATATATATATATATATTGTATATATATATATGTACATTATACTGGTCACTACACATATATTCCAATCCTTGAGGGTGCCACAAGACCTCTGTACAGTATGAAAAATTTATTTCAGTGTCAGAATATATGTGAATGATGGGTGACTAAACTATCTTAATTTACTAATGAATGATTGTTGGACTAGTTCAGCTCAGAACAGGAGATTCTCAACTAATAAACACCCTAATTGACAGACAAAAGCAAACAAACATCAGCCAAATTAAACTAATAATAATAATGTCTATTAATACAAGACTAAAGAATATAAAGAAAATAAAATAAAAAAAATACACACACCCCGCAAAAAAAAAACTTCATTTGTGGATTGTTTAATGGAATAACTTGATTTATTAGAAAGCCTTGACAGTTAATTTACCCTCTCAATTGATTTAATTATAAAATACAAAAATTATCTTTTAGTAAAAGTTCTTACAATGTGTGTATAACTTTCATTAATACATTCTATTTAAGCACTTAAAAGCTTTATCAGTTTATTTAACATTCAGTTTATACATATATGCACCCTATTAATATTTGTGGGTGTGTCCAATCCCAACCACCTGACAAGTTGACTGAAAATAAGACTATGGATCATAAGTGATATTAAAAAAGAGACATGGGAAGCTATTCTTAAACTTATCCATGCAAAATAATGATAGTTGCACTTCAAGCATTAGGTAATCTGGGCTAAAAGAAAGATATGAACTTGGCCGAAACATCGTGGACCAAACACTACTAAGAATGCAGCAATATATACTGATAATTATAAAAAAGGCATGAGAAGCCATTCCAAAGCTAGTCCATGCAAGAGCAAATAAACTGTGATTAAAGCAGTGGATGACTTGAGTTATAGATGATAATATAAAATAAAATCAGTCTAATAAAAATGTGGTTAACCAGATGAAGTAAAATGGCCTTGCAAACAACTAGATAACAAATGAACTTTATGTAAGTCAATTTTATATTCATGCATACAAGCAGATCAACACCTTTATTTATAAACTATAATAACATATTACAGACAAGCATATAATACTTTACAAATATATACACATATAAGAGAATAATTGTTCATACAGGGTTTTTTTTGGGGGTTTTTTTAAAAGTTATTTAAAAGAATATTTATTTTAAACATTAATTAAAAATCATTACTTTAAAAGATATTAATACTTGAAGATGTATTTCCTTTGTTTAAAAAAAAACATTTAGATTTTAAATATTTGAGAAGAGGGAGAACAAAAGAATGATAACTTTTAGTAATAATAAACTAATTTTAAAACTACGATTTTTTCATCTTTACTGTCAAAACATTAAACAAACAAAAGAGAATTAATTTAATAGGTACTCTAAAAAATAATACATATTAGACTTCAGTAAATATTCAAAATACAAAATGTAATCAAAAAACAACACATAAATATAAAATGAATTAATAATACTTATAAAATTGTGTATTCATAAAATTTTTAAAAAATACACTTATTCCAACATTATTAACTAACATTTGCATATAGGCAATTAAATACATATGTTTATAAATAAAATCATACCTCCCTTATGGAATATATAATAAACTTCATAGTACTGTTAGTTTCATTAGTGTTTTGTTTTCAATATATTATTTGAAAAAGTAATTAAGCTACTTTTGTCCATTTTCATGATTTTTTGGGTTAGTTGAAAGAAGCTTCTCTAGAGGTTGGCATTTTAAAAAGGTCAGCTTTTTATGAATTTAAAACATGTGAAAAAATGAAGTTCATCTTGGTAAAATGCTTAGCCACTCATACATATTTTGGAGATGCCATTAGGAATGATTTGTATGTTCATTTTTATAACTGCAAGCTGCTTTTCGTGAATTATTGGTGGAAACTGTTAATTTTTAAAAGTTAACTGTTGATGAGTGCAGCTTGTAGAGCAGAATGAAAAGTCCCAGTGTACTGAATGGAATCTTGGATAGTAAAGTAATAACAAGCAGAACAGAAGACAATAGTTTATGAAAGCTTTTACATGACTCAGTATTCATTATTCTCTTCCTGGAATTTTTCAGAGCTTTCTTGATTCACAGATTAGAAAATATTTCAGATAAGCCAGTTTTTAATTAATAAATTTTTACATTCCAAATTAAATGATTTAACTACATGATTTACCTAGACAATGCTTAATTTTAGATTATCATCAAAAGATTAAAACAAAATTTCGTAGATTAAGCATTGTTTTAAAATATATAAAATAATCTTATACAAAAAGTAAGAAAATTTTATTCTAAAGTTTATTTTTCTTAATTAAAAAAATATTGCATCAGATCCATTAGTAAAATAAATGTTTTAAATATTTACGTGTTTGTGATATATATCATATAGCCCTCACTCTAACAAGTTTAATGTAAAAAAAAAAAGAATAGAAACTAATTGAAAATAACATTTTAGCTGCACCAACTGATTTCTACATATAAATTTGATAGATTGAAAGTGTCTCAATATATATTTCAATAAGAAGAATTATCTTAACATTTAAATTAATCTTCATGCTAACACAAATGCCAATAAAGGTTTACTTAATGCATTTATATTATATTATATGTATATGCTATATGTTAGATACATGTGTGAGCATTATAAATAAATAAAAATGACAATAATCCTTGTTAAAGAGCTCTAATTTTTTCATGAAATACTAATGAATAAAAAAATGACAAAAAAAAAATGTGTATATGTCACTTTTAAAGATTAATTTATATTTATCGACCTCTTATATTTTTCTTATTTTTATTAATAAGATAAAGGTATTTGCAGAATTTCTGCTTTGACCTTGAATTGCCTCTACTAATGGGTCTAATGGAGCTTTCTATTGATGAACAAGTGAATTTTTGAATAGTTTGACTTGGTTTTGAAACATTACTTCTGCACATAATGCTGAAATGAAATAATAAGAATAATCAGAATTATTGGAATGCTTCTCCCATTGTAATCCTTCTCTGGGCACAGATAGGTAATTCTTTAATACAAATGCTTTTACAAATATATTCTTGTTAATGGTCTTTCATTTGGTGAAAACTAGTTGTATATAGGTAAAAAGAGATTAAGACTTTGGCTAGTTGGTTTTATCTATTCTCACATTTTTGGATCTATGTTCAATTCAAATAGAAATACTTTTATTTTTAGATAAATAAGCTAACATTAACAAGAATAAACTTTTCTAGCCGTTCGTATGCTGAAAAAGAAATAATAAAATAAAACAAGATTTTTGTATGGGCTTTTTGATTTTATTATATCACTGATCTCCATAGTATTTTAAATTTGTATCCTCTCAAGGAATATTCACTGCATCTCTTATGTATATTAATAATAATCCTATTAACTTTCTCTTAGAACATTTTACATTGAAAAGTTGACATCATCATCATCATCATAATAATAATAATAATAATAATAATAATAATAATAATAATAATAATAATAATAATAATAATCATCATCATCATCATCATCATCTTTATTATCATCTCATGAATTCAAATAGCATTTAAAACAAATAGAAAACAAGCAAAATCATTATTTCAAATTACAGTAAATAATGAGTGTTATTTGCAATATATTAATGATAAAGCCATAAAACTAAATATCATTATTTTGTAAACAACAGTATAAGTCTATTATAAAAATTCCTTATAATAGAATGAAAATAAGACAAGAATTGCACAAATACATTTTAATATCCCCCATGAATCAAAACACTGTTTATAATAATACAAACTTATACCAAAAATCAAACATTATATTTAAATGAAATAATTCCTAGATGGATTAGATGATAATTTTAATATACCCTACAAATCTAAAACATCAATGATATTTAAATAAATAGATAACTCAATGATTAATTTCTAATAACAACTAAATAAAATTAAAAAAAGTACTGCAACTCAACTATGTTATTCCACTAATATCAATGTACTATTATTACCTAAATCATTTATAAGAAGATTATATACTTTATAATAATAGAAAAAGAAATAACCTAACTTATCTTTCACTTTCTTAAAATACTATAAAATAAAAACATATTATTAGAAAACATTAAAGTTTATAATATCCAATCACATTAATATATATATATATATATATATTAATGCTTCAATATATATATATATATATATATATATATATATATATAATAAACAAAAGATTACTATTTGATATTTATTCCAATACAACTGACAAATCATATCCACTTACTCTTCAGTTTAATAAAGCTACATTATTAAAACTTTAGACTATAACTGTCAAAGCAGGTGAAAGATTGTTATATTCATTATAGTCTAATATTAACAGTGGAATTTAATATTTAAATTAAATTTATGATCTACACTGACAAAATTTAAATATAATTAAAGCAAATCACCCTGATTTGTAAAAGAATAAAATATATTACAATTACCAGCTTAATAACTGAATAATATTATGACCTTTATAACTGTATACTGACTTAATGTAATATTCACTTTAATTAATAATGATTTAAAATAAAATATTAAACACTTAATTGCAATTATCCTTACTTATTTTCAATAATTATCATATTTGTATCTTTATCAATCATCAAATCAATTCATATATAATTTCTATCTGAATATAACTATTACTTGTTACTAACAAAATAAATACCATAAGCTTGTAATAACTTATTCAATATTTAAGTGTAACAAATCTTTAATTTATTATTGTATAGAAATATATACTGGGTCAGATAATAAACATTGAATTCAGTACAAAAAAAATAATGTGTAATTATATTCTCTTACCCATCCTGTGTTTTCATTTCTGAATTATTTTTATAATTGCTTCTAATAAATTATGTGGTATAATCATTCAGGGAAAATTGTTTCATCCAAATATGATTAACCAATAAATTTGCATTGTAAAATTGAATGACAACCAAGCAAGTTTATTAGGTTTAAATTAATTCAAAATCTGTTAACAAATATATATGTTAAAATTAAAAATTAAAATATGGCAAATAAACATTTAAAATATATTCATATGATCTAATTCTGCTTAATGCAATAGGTTTTCAATTGACATTAACTTTATATTTAAATAAATTATTGCACATCAATCTCTACCTATTAAATACTAAATACAAAACATAAACATTTATATAACATAAATATATTGTAAAATGTTTATGCTTTAATATAAAATCAGTTCAAAATATATTTTAATTTATACTTCATATAAAAATATAGTTAATCAATATACATATATATACACACACACTTATTTATTCATATAAATTTAAGAGAACAAAATAAAATAAATACTTATTATGATATAATCCTTTTGAACCCCTAATATATCTGAAGTTAATTTACAATCAATAATTAAAAAATGAATATTTTAAATTAAAATAATAATTGCTATGGTGCACAATACAAATTCAAACTTAGAAAATATAACTCTCTTATATTTAAGCATATAATGTAATTGTTGGGCACCATACTTTAAAAAAAGGTATTATGTAATGGTCGGAATAAGCCGACATGAGCTGATATCTGCAAAATCACTACAACGGTGATTTAAACCACCACAACTCATTCCAACCTACATATTACTTCATTTTTTTTAAGCTCGGTGATCAGGGAAAGATAGAAATTCTTAAAACTAGATTAAAAATATAGAACTTCACTGTGGCAAACAAGACATCCAATCCAATATATATATATATATATATATATATATATATATATATATATATATATATATATATATATATATATAATACAAGACTTCATTAGTATTAAAATTACAAACAAATAAACAAAAGAAATGACTACTACTTAATTTGGTTACTAAACTTATGAGATAGTAGAAATTACATTAATTGATGATTCCATATATAAAAGTTTCAATATATAACAGACATATAATAAGGGACTTTGGGTGATGTATCTATTTGATCTCTGGGGTAGATGTCCCTCAAGCAGATACATAATAATAAATAAACCAAGGTAAGTTTAATTAACTCTTGAAAAATATGGTTAAATAGATAAATGCATAACTCTCGTGATCATGACCACTAGATGCTGAAATATCAGGCTTTAATATAAATAAGAGATAAAAACAGAGTACTGAGTTGCAAAAGTAATTAAACAATAAAATACAAGGTAAACTGGAATATGATCACCTCCGTGATGTCATATCCAAGTCTTATAATAAGGCTAAGATGGGAATATATTCACTTTTGCTAAGTTAAATGGGTCACAGAATGAAGGAATAAGCATCTTCATATAACCCTTAAGAACTCTCTCTAACAGGCAGGAACAATCTACTGCACAGGTAACAAAAAAGAATAAGCCACTATGGGTCTAAAAAATAAAAGGAATGTTCTGCATTTGTGCGGAACTTAGAAAAACAGAACCCATCAAATTAAATCTTCCAAAACAGTGATATATGCCTGCTGAAAAAAAAAAATAACAATCATGAAATTACTGAACACAGTAATGCTATATTTATATTGTACCATTTATTTATATATGGTGCAAATATATTGACATTTGGTAAAAGCTAAAAAATAAAAGTAGATTTAGATTTTTTTTTTAGTATAATTTTTTTAAAAAAAAATGTACAATGAAAGTTAAATTATTCTTTCATATTTTTTTTATGTAATTAGAAATAAAAGTAGAATTGGAGAGAACAAAAGAATTCCAAAAGTAAAAAAAAGATAAGCTAAAAGAAAAATATTTTAGCTAATTAAAGATGGCCGAAAGATCTGCTAAAAAAATGAGAACTTTGTAATCAAAAATGAGATCAGACTGTACAAGATTATGAACCAAAAATGCCATGATAATAGCATGTGCAGAAGTCTGAAAACTGGACCTCTAGTATAAAAAGGAGAGGGTCAGTTTGAAGAATGTCTTGTTTTGTTTGTTTCTCTAGTCGGTCCTGGATAACAATAATACATCCAGGATCGCTCTATACTGAAATAATTTGGCATGTCAGAGTGAACCGGAGCTTCTGCGGACATTGTGCCTGAAGATGTACACCAGAAAAGCCTTCGTGACCGACTAGGAGAATGGACCACAAGATCAAATAATAACCAAAAGGTTGAGCTCATTCTACCCAAAAAACTGTGCATAGTTATCTACTACTAAATTCACTAAACTTACCGGTAAGTTATGCTTCATTATTCCTGATTGTGACAAATGTAAGCGTTTGCAAATGATTCTTAAAATTATACATAAAATAGGATCCCGATAGAGACTTTAATTTAATTGATCAAGAGACTCTTATTTAACCAAGAACTTTTTAATTGTTCAACTGTTATTTATTTTATTAATATTTCACATCTGAATTAAGTGTGTTCTTTCCAATCTATTTGATAAATAATTGCCTTCAAACATTTTTTTTAATCTATTAGAATAAAAATATTTCTAAGACCAATTTAAATTTGTACATTATTAATACTAGTTATTATTTTTTATTATTAAATTTATTATTGGTTTAATAAGATTTTAAAATGTAATTTACCTTTGCCAATGTGTATGAATAAGCCGAGGAGTAATAATCTTAAAAAAATAATTCTCATTATATGATGCAATACCGATTAGTTTAAAAGTATTTTTCTCTTTTATTTGTGAGATGTTATGTGACAGTTTTAGTGGGTTCTTGTAAAACTCTGGTGCCTTTCAAATAAATAAAAAACTGATCTCATCGATAGCACAATTCGTAACAAGTACTAGGCCAAGTTGATCAGGAAAGATAGTTATGTTTTTAGAATAATAATGAAATGTTCTAATTTTTTTTAAATAAAATAAATGGACATTAATTTTTCTTTTACATAACTTGATCAACTCACGCATTTATAATGCGTATAGAGGCCTAGCAAGATAGAAACGTTATAATGGCTACCCAACTCGGGCTTCGATTTAACAACCACAACCTGAGATAAGTTGTAATGATAAAGAACATTACAACATTGACCCAAAAAAAACTCACAGCCGGAAAATAAATAGTAATTTAAAAAAAAAAAAATATGAAAACTAACTAATTAAATCCAGATTATTAAAATATAAAAAATATTTTTTTTAATATGACTTGCAGAGAGAAAAAAATATATGTATATTTTTTTTTGATATGTCTAAAAAAAACACGATCATGGCTGATGTAGACATAAGTCACAAGTATTTGACCGGGTAGGTGGTTACTGAAGAGGGGAAAAACATAGCCCCAAGTCCTAGTACACAGTATATTAACATAAGACCACCTTTATATGTCCATCAGTCTATTTCTAGCAGGAATCCCAATAAAAGGAAAGGCGGATCAAGTTGGACCAAGTTGCTGTGAGCCTGTCAGACTCAGAACAATGAGCAACACTCATTTGTGCTTATAACTTGGGCTTCTTATTGTTAATATTACACTAAAGCGGAAAGGACACAGATGATTGGAGAAATATTTCTCATTCCCACCGCGTTAGACCTAAAAGTGGGCATTAAAGCTGAACATCGCTTGTCAATCAGCATGCTACTAAAAAAAAAAAACACGAATATAAATTTGAAAACTTAAAAATAAAATTAGTGTAAACCCCTATTTTATTCTCATCTCCTGGCACCAGTGGTATGTACCGTTTATTTACATACGGTGCAAATATATTGGCATTTGGTAAAAGCTAAAAAATAAAAGTAGATTTAGATTTTTTTTTGAGTACAATTTATTTTTTTAAAAAAAAAAAAAACGTACAATGAAAGTTAAATTATTCTTTCGTATTTTTTTTATGTAATTAGAAATAAAAGTAGAATTGGAGAGAACAAAAAAAATCCAAAAGTAAAAAAAAAATAAACTAAAAAAAATATTTTAGCTAATTAAAGATGGCCGAAAGATCTGGTAAAAAAATGAGAACTTTGTAATCGAAAAATGATATAAGACTGTACAAGATTATGAACCAAAAATGCCATGATAATAGCATGCACAGAAGTCTAAAAACTGGACCTCTAGTATAAAAATGAGGGGTCAGTTTGAAGAATGTCTTGTTTCGTTTGTTTCTCTAGTTGGTCCTGGATAACAATAATATATCCAGGATCACTCTACACTGAAATAATTCGGCATGTCGGAGTGAACCGGAGCTTCTGCGGACATCGTGCCTGAAGATGTACACCAGAAAAGCCTTCATGACCGACTAGGAAAATGGACCACAAGATCAAATAATAACCAAAAGGCTGAGCTCATTCTACCCAAAAAACTATGCATAGTTATATACTATTGAATTCACTAAACTTACCGGTAAGTTATGCTTCATTATTCCTGATTGTGACAAATTTAAGCATTTGCAAACGATTCTTAAAATTATACGTATAATAGGATCCCGATAGAGACTTTAATTTAATTGATCAAGAGACTCTTATTTAACCAATAACTTTTTTATTGTTCAACTGTTATTTATTTTATTAATATTTCACATCTGAATTAAGTGTATTACTTTCAATCTATTTGATAAATAATTGCCTTCAAACATTTTTTTAATCTATTAGAAAATATTTCTAATACCAATTTTCATTTGTACGTTATTAATAATAGTTATTATTTCTTAAATTAAATTTATTATTGGTTTAATAAGATTTTAAAATGTAATTTACCTTTGCCAATATGTTTGAATAAGCCCAGGAGTAATAATCTTAAAAAAATAATTCTCGTTACGGTATGATGCAATACCAATTAGTTTAAAAGTACTTTTCTCTTTTATTTGTGAGATGTTATGTGACGGTTTCAGTGGGTTTTTGTAGAACTCTGGTGCCTTTCAAATAAATAAAAAACTGATTTCGTCAATAGCACAATTCGTAACAAGTACTAGGCCGAGTTGATCAAGAAAGATAGTTATGTTTTTAAAATAATAATCAAACGTTCTTTTTTTTTTTTGAAATAAAATAAATGAACATTAATTTTTCTTTTACATAACTTGATCAACTCGTGCATTTATAATGCGTATAGAGGCCTATCAAGATGGAAAACGTTATAATATATAATAATAAACATTTGGACTTTAAATTTAAATTTATATAAATAAAACTTAAATGGCCATGCCACAAGTTTATAATATGCAAATATCTATTATATGAAGCTAAATCAGGCTATATGCAGTTATATATATATATATATAGATATATATATATATATATATATATATATATATATATATATATATATATATAATTTAAAGAGATTGCTCTCTACTTAATTAGAGATCTGTCCCTTAGGTCTTATTTATATATAAGGAATTATTGATACAATAGCCTACAATGATAATATTGTGTTAAAACTTTTAAAAAATTAAACTATCATATCATATATTTCATTATTTATAACATAAGTTTCACAGAATTGGAGACCATGTATCATCTGCAGTATATATATAGTTTGTCCTTTTAAAAACAGAAAACAAAGTTCTAACTTTTAAACTTTGTAAGATTAAATTTTATTTTTTAAAAAAAACTGAAAGTTTATAAATCAAATGTATGCAGTATAAATATATACTGTACTTGTCTCTTCTCAAAACAGAAAGTTTACATTTAGCACTAATCTTAATTCTAATTTTAAAAGTTATATATAAAACCATTTTAATTACTGTTATGGTTTAAAGTCATTTTTGAAAGAACCAATTTTAAATAGGTAAATTTAAAATCTCAAATAAAATTAAAGCACAAATATACAATAAGTGAGGATGATTTAAATATCTTGCTTTAATTTAATTACTGCTTTTCTTTAGATAATGTCAAATATTTTACTAAATTTACCCCCAACGTGGCTCGATAAACTTTTACTAGGAGTACCCTGAGAATTTAAAAAAAAAATATGCCAGTAACAAAAAAAAAAAAAAAAATTAATGAATAATTGTTGTTTATATTAAAGTTATAGATTATAATGTAGATGTAAAAGTACTGCCAGAAAGTAAATTGCACACATGTGCATACATGTGAGAAAGGAAAGTTATAAAATATAATATATATAAAAAAGTCATTTTAGGAAAGTGAATAATAATGAAAAAAGGAAGGAAATTGAGAACAGTTGAATGGGAGGTGTATGTTCAGTTGATGTAAAGATGGGGGGTAGACTTTTTTTTTTTTTATATATATATATGTAATTACTAAAAAAAAAAACATTTTATTTTTTATTTTTTTATTAACACTAAGTAAATTATTTTTTAAAAAATTGTTTTGTTTTTGAGGAAGTTTGATGACTGTAGCAATATATATATATATATACATGCTGTTATATCACTTTCAAATAAAAGTGAAAAAAAAATAATAAAAACTCCCTCAGATATACATATATATAGAAAAAAGAAATTACTAAAAATTGTATTTAAATTAATATGTATAATGCACAGATGGCAAACTAATTATATAATTATTTAAAAATCTAAAAACAAGATTGATTTTAATATAAAATAGAAAAAAGCTGTTAATTAGTTAAAAGTTGAAAGTTATTTTTAATCTTAGAATGGAAATGATAAACTATAATGACGTAATAGCAAACAGGCCCTTGGGCATAAAGTCAGATAAAAAATCAATTACAAAAAATACTAATGATAAAATTTTGAGTTCTCACTCTAAAGCAGGCTGGCCATTATCAATGGAAATGAACACATGGTCCACAGAGAAAAGTCATCATTGATAATAAAAACAACACCAAGCCAGGCAAGATTGATCTTGGAATTTGATGATAAGAATTCAAAATAATATAAAAAGAAAACTTAGGTAAAGATTTTGATTGGATTGCTTTTGCTGATGGTGTGTTATTTAAATATATTTGTAAGTGTATTGTGGATTTCCAAAATGTAGTGAACATGCAATAAATTGTTTCCCACATTTGCACAGCTGAGGTGACCTTCAGAGTTATGGTTCCTGGACAGTGGCAAACAATGAACTTGTCTCCATCTAGAACAATATAAAATGGAAGGAACTTTGAATTGCGTGACACATCATGGACTCCAAGATGGATTTTAAATAAACCTACAACCATGGAAATTATGAACTTTAATAATCTAAGAACATTTCAAATACTTTAATGTAAACGATACCTAACCAAAAAGTCTCTTATCTGATTAAGGAGAAATTTAAATTATTTGTTATATTTTTCTTTTTTAATTTCTTTTAAATTAATAATTTAAAAATAAGTGTAAATGGCTGCATAGATTCATAAGATTATATTAGTTTAGAGTGTGATAATTTTGAGCTAATTGTTTCATAGTTGGATTGTGCTGGTGGATAGATGTATGGATGTTTTATGGCAATGTAATTTGGATAGGTGCATTGTATAGCCATCACATTGTTAATGGTCATAGACATATTCCCCATACCATTAATTTTCTTACATTCTAGCTGGGACAGTAAGCCAGCAAAGACTGCTATCCCTCTTTTACAGAGCATCTTATATATATATATAATTTCGTTTTTGTATCACCACTTGGGCAGTGGATAGTTCTTGTCTGTTGGTGAAATTTATTAATGATCATGGGAAAGATGCTCATTCCTTCCCACCATGGTACACTATTTCTCTAATATCATGCTACAGATGTAAATTCCTGTTAGCATGATTGTGTTATGCTAATAAACTCATTTTGCATTGATCACATCAGTATATCTGTAAGCTAGCATTGGTTTAAATGCAAAAATTTAGTCTAAGGTTAAAAAGGATTGGGTTGGTTATATGCTTAATCTGTGTAGCATATTTATGTTTAGTAAAATATTAAAATTGTTTTAAATCTATTAAACATACCCATAATTTAAATCAAATGAATTTACCAGTTAATTTAATCTTCAGATGTTTGTATTAATGTATTTGTGCATTATAATAAAATGTTTTGTTTAATTAATTTTTGGCAGTAACTTATTTTATATATTAATAATATTTTAATTAAGAACTAGAAATTTTAAATATACAGTGTGATATTTTAAGCTCAGCTTCTCCTTGAGCTAGTGACTGGGGCTTTCAGTTTGATAAAAGTTTAACCTCACCCATATATATCTGCCATCTTTATATATTCTCTAGGTTAGAATAGCCTAGTAGCACCCTGGTATAGCAGATAGGTTTGTGAGGTTCTGTTGACCATTATAATAAATAGATTGCTACCTACCCTAAATATATATTATTATTTATATCAATAAATACTATACATTTTAAATGAAGAGAAAAAAGTATGTAGCAATAATAATGATAAATATAGGCAAATGACCCAAGCAATTGTCTTTAAATATGGAATTTCCAAAAGAGTACCATAGTTCTAATGTCTATTTCTTAAACCCAAATCTGATGATGTTTCCTTGTTCCAGAGAAAGTATAAATATTATGAAAGTTATAAGATTCACAGCACATTTTATTGATTCCAACATTTTCCAAATATCCAAATCTCTCACATAGCATATATTTGATCTATATAATGTTATAAGTTTGCAGAAACTAATTTATCCATGATGATGGCATGTAGATATATTTTCATTTAGCAAATTATTAATTCATAAAACATTTTAAGTAAACAGATGTTAGTTTCAACCATGATGATGCTATGGAAAATGAACCCATTTCTATCTTGTGTATAAATAATGCATCAAGCTCATAAATTATATCAGCAGGAGAACATAATCTATGTGTACATTTTTCTGTTGTTAGCATTTAGATTTCATCACTGAAAATATTGGTTTTTAAAAGCAAAAAAAGATTTCATGGTTTTTTTAAATGATATGAATTAATTTTTGTTTTTTCAATAAATTGCCACCTCTCATATTCTGTCAAGCCAACAGATGAACATTATTGCTTTTACAGCATCACTCTATTTTATAATCACATTCTTTTAAAAAGAAAGACAACAAATTGCATGAAGAAACTTACATTCTCTTCTAGGGAAGCCAAAATAAGAGAGAGAAAGATCATTTTATACGCTCAGTTCTATTTATAATCTTTTAGCCATCAACATAAGAGAAACCATAACAACATTCCATATTAACTCTTTGGTCAATTCTAGTCAGTATTCCATAAATAAAAATCTTATTATACAATAATGATAAAAAAATATTTCACAATTAGGTAGTCATTGAATAGCCACCATATCCCACTTGATGGTGCTGTTGCTAAACAAAAACGATTCCATACAACATTCCCTGGTGCATGTTTCAATCTAACATATTGTAGCGTAAAAAAAAGGAGCCATTCATTCTTCTAACATATTCTAGCATAATTCTATATAACCTTTTTCTTTTAATTAAAATAAAAATAAAGCTTTTTTTTTAAATATGTTTTTCCATTTTAGGATTCAATATAACATTTCCTACTGTGCGCATCGATTTTCAGCCGAATTTTTTTTCTTATGGATTGAATACAACTTTTTTTTTTGTTTTAAATAAAACTAAACCTTTTTTTTAAAAAAAAAAAAAAAAAAACTGTTTTTACTTTCATTTGTTTTAAGTAAAAATATATATATATTTTTAATGTGTTCTTAATTTGATATTTTTTAACAAAAAAAAAGAACCTTTTTATGGAAATCTGTTTTTAATTGTACTTGTTTGAAAGAAAAGTAATATTTTATTTGTTTAAAAAAAATCTGCTTGTAATTTGATTTTTCCCCCCATTTTTGAACTATGTTGATCGATTTTTTAATTAACTAGAAACCCAAAAATGATTTTACATTTCTTCTAACTTAGACGAAACATTTATTTAGTGAACAAACGAAAACCATTTCACTTATCAATATTTCAAGAAATAATAGTAACAAATTTTTTGGACTGAAAAATTTTTTCATAAACAAACACAAAATATAACTATTGCATACAATTATAATAATCACATTCAAAAGATTTTAATTTAACAACAACTGGAACACTCTCCTGATGAAAATGTTGATTTCACTCATGGCCATTTTCTAAATCTCGACTCTAAAATCTTGCGAGTGACATTACTTTGCCAGAGAGCTGGTTAAAAACACCCTTCCCCAAATTTTGACAATTGACCATGTCTCTAGTGATTGTTGTTTGCAATGTTAAAATTTAAAATAACAAATACCACATCCATTGAAACAAATTAAAAATTTTAAAATAAACATTTGCACAATTACTTACACTACAATTCTAGAATCCCAAAAGAAAACAAATATTGGAAATGTAAATTGCAAAAGTTTCATAGTAACTGCTAAGCATATTGAAGGTGTCAAAGAGTGACTTTTTTTTGCGGAAGATAATGGTCACAAAAAAAAAAAATAACTCAAAATATGTATATATGTTATGGTATAATATTACTGACAGCATATATATATATATGTAGACCTACTAATAGGTATGCCTAGTAAACAGCATTTTAATGTGCTTTTACCTAGGTAGAATGCCCTTAAGCTGTGTAAAGCAACTAATCGACGACAACCCACAATTATTATATATAAGATATATTTACATTTTTTAAAACATAAATAAGAATTTTTCAAGCCAACATAAATTAAGCAACTAGAATTATATCTCTATACTACAATGGAAATATATCCTTTACACATATTTTTCAAATATAATATTATACAAATAAAATAATAAATATATTTGAGACATTAAACATTTAGGTATATTATTTGTGATCTACTATTGTAATGAAAATACATATAACAAAGAAAGAATTATAATTTAATCCATATTATAAGGCAAATTATTTACACATTCATTTGTAAAATGAGTAATCAATTCACAATTTTTCAACACTACAACTAATAATAAACATGTCTTTCTCCAATATTTATATATTGTTATAGCAACATAGTCCAATGCAGTCCAGGTTAATATGTTTACCATTATACAAATCAAACAAGAAAAGAAAAAAAAAATATGACAAACATTCCATCACATATGGAAATTTATTGCAAATTTCAGTAGGTACAATTTTTTAAAACTAGAAACAATAACTTTACTATTACTTTTAATATACACAATGTGAATTTTTCATTCATATGTACCAATGTCTATTCTTGTCACTTTTATCATTTTTTTATATATTATTTAAAAATTTAATCATCATGTATCCTGAATACTTCCTTACCAGTTCCACTGAAACAAGACAAAACCTGATTTCTCTCTTTTAATTCCCATCCTCGCTATATATTTTTATTACTTTATTATAAATCTCTAGTAAATAATATGTCAAAAACAATATTATAACCAAACAATATGAAACACTATATTCAAAGTTCCTTTACATTCAAACCAACTAACTTGTTGTTCTTGCCATGATACCACCAAAACATAAATAAAGTTTCTTTCATATAATGCACTTCCAACTTGTTTTTCCACTATAGTATTCCTTTTAAGATTATCTCTATTATCCAACTTTGAAGATAACATTGGAGTATTTCTTTTAAGATTACTTCCATTATCTAACTTTGAAGATAAACTCATGGTCTAGAGGCTTTATTCATAATGCAAATAATACAGCATTCTTTTGAAAAATTATTTGAGATCAGCTATTACTAACCAATGCCTAATAGTAGGTCTTTATCATTTATTATATTTGTACTAGTATGCAAAAATCTATATATCTCACTTCTTTAAATGATTTCACAATATTCCTAACTTTAAGATTACATAACACTTCAAAATCATACATAAGCAGCTATGAAAATAAATATTTAAGAATTCATTTATTCTTCTTACCATATCCCATACTATTTATCTTCTATAATACTTTATTTTTTATCATTAATTATTTGGTTCTGGTATAAAATATCTTCACAAAAAATAATAATAGTAATATAGTTCTATTTCATAATGTCTTTTATTCAACAGGTTATATTTTAATCATATCCACATTATAAACAAAGATCTCACATTTACATATAAATATGTACAGTCATATTATCATCATTAATATAGGGTTAAGTTCAAACAATAAACAACATTTATTGTACTATAAGGTAAATTATATTCTAATTTTCTTTTTTTTTTTAAAAAAAAAAAATATGTTTATTTGGGTGGGACTACTGCCTTCAAACTGCACAGGTATTGAAGATACCTTTTTTACATTCAGGAGTTTAAGAAAAATGCATTCTCCCCTACTTTTCTCTTTATTTGGATTGGTCATTCATATACATTCAAAAACTTCTTAAATCTATATTTCTGCAGGTCACTGACTTTAGAAGCCTTACAAATACAAAATCTCCTGCTTTATATACACAAGGCATAAAAAAAAAATTGGATAATCCTTTTTGTGTACCATTTGTCTCAAATTTTCATTAGCTTATATATTTTCAAATATAGTAGGTAATGGAATCTTAATATATGCTCCCTATATCCTTGGCTCATTTTGGGTTATTTTAATGTAATAAACCACTTCCTTCAACTTAATTACCCAGTTAAGATGGTTGTTTTCTAGGCATATTTTAAACTATCTACCCAATTCATGCATAATCCCCTCACACAAGTTAGATTGAAAGTTCCTAATTGAACACAGAATAGGTTTTATGTTTTGTCATTCAATCAAACATTTCCACTCTTTAGACAGGCATGATGTAGCATGATCTGTCAAAATAGCTCTAGGATTCCCTATCATTACAAACTGCACTTCTTGTAAACATTTAATTACATTACTAGCACTGGTTTTGTCAATGGATATGCTCCCATAAATTTAGAAAAACATCTTAACTGACTATAATAAATTTAAACTTCTTAAACAGTGGCAAAGATCCACAGAAATCTGTCTAAAAGATCATTGAGATGAGTAGGTAAAATTGGGTGTAATTTCCCAGCACATGATTTGTTAGTGTACTTAGTTCTTAAACAGATCTCATAATATTTGAGACTGTTCAATATTGACACATATAGGCCAAATGAGTAGAATAGTCTATGCATAACATTCTAACTTTCTGGGACCATAGTGCCCATAAAGACAATGCAGATAATAAATTACCTGATTTCCAATACAAAATGGTACCATTATCTTCCATGATTGAGTATCCTAACATTATAATGTAATAAATTTTGAACTAACCTATACCTTAACATCACTTTACTTTTAATCATTCTTGTAGTTATTGATTATATCTTCCCATTCAATTTTGAATCTTGCAGTTGTAAAGCTGATAAGTACTTTAATGCATTTTCTACTAATGATTATCAACTCCCAAAGAGATGACTGACATCAAAATATTATCTATACTTATATGATATAAGTCTAATTTACCCGGATTCCTACTTAGAATATTGGTAACAATATTATCTTTTCTTTTACAATACTGTATCCAATAATTAAATTTCTGAAGGAATAAGCTCCATGTAACTAGCCTTTCATTACTCCATAGCTCTAAACTCTTGTGATCTGTAATAGCTATTATTTCAAACCCAAGGAGATATTGTCAGAGCTTCTGAAAATCCCATACAATAGTAAAGGTTTCTTTTTCTGTGGTGCTATAGTGCAATTCTACACTCTTCCACAATCTATTCAAGAAATATAAGAAACAAGGCTTCTTTTCATGTTGCAACTAACATAAAACTACTTCTTGACCATACACAGTACTGTCTGTTTACACATAAAATATTTCTTGGAAAATAGGATAACATAAGATTACAGTATTTGAAACATTTGATTTTATTTTCTCAAATTCAATAGAGTGATTTTCAGTCTGCTTCCATTTTTCATCTTAACAATTTTGATAAATAAATGTTGTCATAAGCAAAATTCTCATAGAACTTATGGCAAAAGTTGCAAATACCAAGAAAAAAATGTAATTGCTTTTTATTCTCCAGTGCTGAATAATTCTGAATGGATTTAAATTTTATCGTGATGCAGTTTTATCCCATCAGATCCTGTAATATGCACCAAAAATCTATCTTCTTAACAGCTATTCTATTCTTTTTTAAATTTATCTTAAACAAGGCAAAACTCTCTCCATACAGTAGTGGCACCCTGTGCCAACCATAGTAATCAATGGATGCCAGAAGGCTTGTGCATAAAATCCCTATCTAGTCTCTACTCATCCAATATCCCCGGACTAGTTTCTGGCTTGTGGCCTTCGTCAGTGAGGAGCCTTGGATCTGAAAGCACTGCACTACTGTATGAAGAGAGTTTTGCCTTGTTTAATAACAATTATGTGCTAGTATAATAGATGGTGATCATGTGATGTTTAGTGATTTAAAATTATCTTGATAAGAAATATTATCTTAAAAATATATTTAGATGATGAAAATACTCCAAGATGATCTTCAAAGCAATTAAAACATTGTCCACATATATGGTCATAATGCCTTAGATTTCATGAGATAATACTTACCCAAACATCAGAGAACATTAGTTCCACTATTTACAAGTCCAAAATACATTCATTCAAAAAGATACAAGTAGCCTTCATATTTAAACAGAGATTATTATCATGCAAGCATACTTTCCAATAACTAACTGTTAAGTCAACTGTAAAATAGACCTTTTTGTCTTTAAATCTAATTAATAATTTTTGCACAGTAGGAAGAACACCATGTTCTAGAATCATTAATTGATTTAAAAACCTCACATCTAAGCAAATACATACAGATCTATCCTTTTTATGGATAACTACCAATGAACTATTATAAGTTGAGGGACATTTATTGATAATTTTCCATTCAACCATTTGATCAATTTCCATCTATACTTGTTTGCACTTGTGAGGGATAGGATAACTCTTATATGGAAAAGAAGTAGGGTCATTCAAGCATATCCTGTTTGCATATCCTTTATCACATCAATTTCTTAGAAAATAGATCCTTATATAGACAGATTAACTGGAAAAACTTTTCCTTAATTTTGTCATCCAATTCAGTAGATTTATATATTTCTATTTGTAAATCTAATTCTGTAGAATTATTTTGGATGGCTAATAGCTCCCTATTAAATTTATATCTTTTCTCTTTTAAAATCATTTCTTGATTAACATAATCAATAACAGATCTAAACTCATTCATGAAGTCAGATCCTATTATAACTTCATGAATAAGTACAGACAGAATCAAAAATATTTGCTCTACAGTTACTGACCTAATCCTAACATTTAACCACATCTGTTAAGCAAATAATTTTGACTTATGACCATTGAACATAGTAACTTGAGTTTCCCTCAATGGTAGCACAGAGATTTCAAAGATGGCTTCAGTAAGCTTAACATACATTCGTTCCTATATAATCGAAATTTGGCTTCTTCAACATAGTAAAGCATTCACTAATATACCCAGAATAATGGTATTAATTTCTGGGCAAATATTATCTACATAGCCTTCTATTCCCCTCACATAATCATCATTTTAGTATCAAAATTCAATGAGGTTAAATAATCAATAATATTGTTACTCCCCAAATTTTTGATGCTACTAACGACCCACAATGAGAAGCAGTCCAAGGCCTATTTCAATTTAAAAGACTAGTTTTAGGCCTAGCCCCCAGTATTTTGATAAATGTATTCTGTGATAGGTTGGAAAGATTACTGTGTATATATCCTTTCTACTTTATCATTACTTCCATGATTATGATTACTGCTATTTACATAAGAACCGTATGATTCTTATTATTCACACAAAATCTATTATCCCTATTGACTCTAGTTCTTTTATTTCTACAAAATTTAATGGGGGAAACATTATATGCATGACTATTCTTATAATACTTATGATTATTTTCTATAGGTACCTCACTTGCTTCAAATGCTCCAAGTATCCCTCTGCAGTATTCTCCAATTCTATCCTATTTATGGTTGTGTGACTGATTTCCAATTCCCTTGTATTTTTATTATAAGTATATATGCATGTACAAAAGCAAGTTTATATCAAGAATCAGTGACCTGCAATCTTGGGATAGATACAATCCAGTCACAACTATAAGTGTATAATGCAGCATGTATACCAAATGTATATCTCAATTTAGACACTATAAGCCACTACAATCCAAAATAATGCAAAAATATTTACAAAGTTCTGCTCTTTTGAGTCTTAGGGGCTGCAAAATACAAAACGATGCCTTTCTCCTTTTTTGGAGACTTAGAGGCCGGGAATTATGGCAGGACTATGTTAACTGGACCATTATAAACAAAAAAAATGTGAAAATCTGAAAGTATTTTGGAGCAATGCCTGAGAAAGAACACTCCAATGACTTGCATAAAAACACTGCATCCTCAAGCAAACAACAAAACCATACATCCATCATCAAAACTGAAAGTATATCTAAACAAATTTCAACAGTCAAAAACTCAATTCAATCTCCAAAATCATGTTTTCATTTCTTGTTCAACTTTAAATGTGAATTCATTAAATAAACATTAATACTTTTTATTTTATAATTTATAACCAAATTATAACAATCAACCTTTACACTCTTGTCACATTTCATAGTTTCCATGTGTATTTCTGAGATTCAAGTTTTGTGGTAACTGACCACCATAACTTGATCATCATCAGATCCACAATTGAGCCACTAATTATAACACTGCAGAAAATAGTGATCCCACCAGTTGGGTGACAATTGTAACAGTAAAAGAGAATATGTGGTTAGAATTTTCCAAAATTGTGTAGCCATTTGTAAAAGTACACTACATTTGATCAGAATTATGAGCATTATCCCCAAATAAACAAAATATAAATATAAAAGGAATGAGCATGAGAAATCTGTACAGAAATATTGTCACCAGCCCTACAAAAATAATAATCATTTACCATCATGAATGATCAACAATAAAATTATAAATCAACAGACAATCTTGGGACTGGATTTGAAATTGGTCACTATAGACCAGGCTAACTATTTAGCCACTGTCAAACTTAGGGCAGGAATATAAACAATAATTATCTGGATGTATGGACTCAGATGGTAATCCATAAGAATATAACAATAAAAAATGCTAGTATACAGAAACATGCTAATCATCATCAATGCCCTGGCCATTTAATAATATTAATGTACTTGCCAACAATAAACTAAATTTCTAAAGTTATAAATAAAATGAAATGTAGTGCATGGACTTTCAGCCAACCAGATTCATCATCACTTGGATGGCCATAACACTAACAGAAAACTTGACTCTATATAACTGTTATGCACACACATAGCTCAGGAATCAAGAATTCTACATACTATTACTGTGAGCAAAAGATAAATAAAAAGCAGCTTATTATAAATCACTTTAAATAATTCCTAGGTTTACCATATTATAAATAAATAGTTTTATTGTGATCATTTTAAAAATCCTAGAATACTAAGTTGACATAAAATAAAGTCATCCACACTGTGATTTATGATACATGAGTTGGATATAATAAAGAAATTAAGACTAAAAATATATTTAAAATAATTATTTATCAATTAACTAATAAACAATAAACAAAAAATGACATGACAGTAAAAAATTTTAAACATTCATTTCATCAAAAAAAATATTTCCATAAAAAGTATAATTAATCAATTGATATCTATTCATAAATTAACTTTTAATTAATTAAGTTATTTCTTTAAAATAAATCAGAGTTGGAAAAACATTTTCAAAATCAAAGATAACAATCTTTGATTTAGCTTAATTAATCTTTGTTAAGCTTTTATGAGGGAAAATGAATGAACAAAGAAAAACATGTTTTTTTTTTTTAAAAAAGTTAAATTAACAAAAAATTAAATATTCTAAAAAAACTATTTTATAATTTTCAAAAGAATATTGAGAAATTTAAAAAATATATGTTTCACAATTTAAAAACATTAACTTAATAAAAATATTTAAAATTATCACTTCTTACAAAAACTAAAAAAAATTATCTTTTACTATAAATAAAAATTTAGTGTGCAAACAAAAAATACATTTGATCATGGTTTCATCCTTCTGTGGATTTCTTAATTTCCAATTACAATTTCCAATTAAATTTGCTTCTTGAAAGCTTCTACACATGTACATGGTTAATTTGCCCATTGCTTTGTTTGCAGTAATTCCAGGTTAAAAAAATAACAAAATTTCATTAATTTCTTTCCACTGATATTTCCAGGTGAGACTAACACAGACAGAGATTCATGCCCTTGGTTGAAGACAAAGTTGCACATTACTTTAGGGTAACTTTTTTCTCTACATTTTTACTCCAGTAAAGGCAGGTTACATGGAAAAAGATGTTTAGCTTTCAGTTGAATTTAGCACATAGGTTTTATTGTACAACCCATTTTTATGACTAAATTTATAGTATAATAAAAGCTTGATTAAAACTTCTGCTATTTTATGCAGTAGTTTGGTTAATATTTCTACTGTACTATACAACAGCTTGTAAGGACTTCTGCTTCTTTCTTCTTTATCAGCTGGATTAAAACTAAATGGCTGTTTCTCCAACAGTTAAGTTATGAATAATTTAGTCTCCTACTATATCATTTTCAGGAACTAAATTAAAACACAACAGCTTTCTCTTCAACAGCTAAGTAAGAAAAATTTTTTCTTACCAGACACTTGGATCTTCTGATTTATTCATACCCACATTTTTTCTAAAACAATATTGCCTACAAACTAACCACAATCTGCCTCTAATCTGATAATTTTAAAAGCAATTAGGCAATTTTTATACATACAATTGTTCAGCTATTTTCCTTCTTAATCATACAGATTGAAAATCAAGTCAAGAACTTAAACTACCATCATACAATTCTTGGAATTTCTTTCTAATTAAAAAAATTTTCTTGCAAAAAGAAAAATAAGATAATCAGTTAATTATACTAATTTGATTATCTGTAATGAAGAGAGATAAAGAGAAAAAAACAATTCTTAATTAAAAATAAAATTTGCAAAAAGCTTAAAATATTATTTTGTTTTTTTTTCTTTTTAAAAATACTATTAAACATAAAACTGTATCTCTCTTAAAAGATTAAAATTAAATACTAAATCATTTGCAAAAAAATGTTTTTTTTTTCTTTTAGTACATTTTTAAAAAAAAATTAAATAAAAGTAACTGGTAATTAAATAAAATTATTGAAGAGAGAAAACATACAAAATTATTTATATGATTTTATACTTTTCTTTCCCTTATACCAATATTTAAAATTAAGTACATATTAAAATATGCATATTATAATTTTTAAAAAATTGACAATTATTAAAAAAAATTGTCTAGATTGTTCCTATTATCATATGGGAAAAAAATATATAACTACCTTCGGACTCATTATTATAAAAAATATGCATGGGAAAATTAAATACTACATCCCCTATTATGTAAATAACCCTAAACTAAACCTGAGGAACATATATAGTAAGAAAATCATGTCATACATCATATGACTTAATTATTAAGCTTGTACTACAAATGTAATATAATGAGCATGTTAATAAATCTAAACAAGTTTTTCTATAAATATAAAAAGAGAAAGCAATTAAAATCTCTATCTAAAATTATCCCTATCCTCAAACCAATTTTGAGCTGATATCTGTCATCATTGAGACTTTAAGATATTCAGATATTAGATCTAAAATATCAACTCAAGTGCAGCATTTATCTAATACATAACTATTAAGAAGAAACTAAAATTTTCAGACATCTATATGTCTTCAAATCCAGCTATCTAATTTAAATATCCACATGGGACTGCACTAACTTCAGATACACTATATATTAATAGCATTAACAATATTATATCATCAAAGCCTCAAAAGCAAAACTATAATAGTAAAAAAATCAAGTCATACATCATGTGACTTAATTTAATAAGCTTGTACTACAAATGTAATATAATGTGCATGCTAATAGGTCTAAACAAGCTTTTCTGATAAATACTGGAAGAGAAAGCATTTAAAATCTCTATTGGAAAAGCTTCTTTATAACTATTATCATACTCATTACATTACATTGGTAGTACAAGCTTATTAAATTAAGTCACATGATATATGGTTTGATTTTCTTACTATTATAGTTTTGCCTTTGAGGCTTTAGTGATTATATTGCTAATTCTATTAGTATATGGTGTATCTGAATTTTAGTTCAGTTTCATATGGCTATTTAAGTTAGATAGCTGGATTTAAAAACATATAGATATCTGAAAAATTCAGATTTTCTACTTAATAGTTAAGTATTAGATAAAATGATAAAAATCAAGTCAGATGTCACATGACTTAATTTTATAAGCTTGTAATTACATATGTTATATATAGAGCTCACAAAATAAGCTCTTAACAAGCTTTGAGAATATCCTCAACCCCAGACCAGTTTCTGCTTCTGGCATTATCAGTGAGGTGCTAGGATATTCAAGCATTAGATTGAAAATACCAGAACAAACCCAGCACTTTATATAATGTATAACTATTAAGTAGAACATCTGAAATTGTCAAACATCCATATGTCTTCCAATCCAACTATCTAACAAATAACCATATAAAATATTCTCAAAGCTTTTTAAGAGCTTATTTTACGAGCTCTATATATAACATTTGTAATTACAAGCTTATTAAATTAAGTCATGTGACATCTGATTTGATTTTTTTATCATTTTATTTTTGCTATTAAAGCTTGGGTGATTTTATATTGCTAAAGCTATTAATATATGGTGTATTTGAACTAAATAGTCCCATATGAGTATTTGAATTAAATAGCTGGATTGAAAGACATATGGATGTCTGACTATTTCAGATTTTCTACTGAATAGTTATGCATTACATAAAGTGCTGGGCTTGTCCTGGTATTTTTTATCTAATGCTTGAATATCATGGCACCTCACTGATGATGCCAGAAGCAGAAACATGTCTGGGATTGAGGATATTCTCAAAGCTTGTTAAAAGCTTATTTTGAGAGCTCTATATATAAGTATTCAATAAATACTGTGCTTGAGTTGGTATTTTATATCTAGTGTTTGAATATCCTAGTGTCTCACTGAAGACAGCCACCAGCTCAAAACTGGTTTAGGAATAAGAATAATTCTAGATAGAGATTTTAAATGCTTTTCCTTCCAGAATTTATCAAAAAAAATTTGTTTATATATATATTATAATAAAATATTCACTAATAATAAAAGCAGTGGCATTCCTATAAAATTCATAATTAATCATTATCAATTTAAAATTAATGTAATTGAAAAAAATCATGTGATCTACAATATCAATTTTTACAAACCATCTAAAGAATGGCACAAATAAAAATTCCAACTGATAAATATATTCAGTTATGGCAGTTTTCAGTTAAACTCAAAAACAAATGTTTTGGAATGTATTCTTGATAAATTTAAAGAATCTACATCAAAAATAACCAGCTAGAGGCAATGTTTCTGTCATCCACATTTGGGTGGTAAATAGGTAATATTATTGCTTCTGCTGCTATCATTGCTACTATTTCTGTTAATATTATTATTGTTATTCAGATATGGATCATAAACAATTTCTAAAACAAAAATGATTGTAAATCGGATAATATGTCTAATAAATATCTAAAATTAATAAAAATTTGAAAAAACAATGACACTCATTAAACCTTATATACTAATCATGTGGACCAATCTTTTTCAGCTTTACATGCATTACCAGAAATCCTGATTCATTTAAACTCCAAAATCAAATTGTTATATAAAAAAGTCTGACTTATGATTTCTGGGTAGATGTTCAAATGTTTCAAATTTCTAGCATATCTAATAAATTAATTTTTTTGTGAAATACATGCCAAGTGAAAATGATTGGTATAGAAGATTAATAACAAGCATTGAAAGCATCTCACAAATCTAAAAGATTAGTTTTGTAATAAAGGCTAATTTAAATGCACTTTGATATTTAATGCAATAATCTCCAGTACCAGAGTTATGAAACAACAAAGAAAGATAAATATTTTCAATTCTTTGCATGTTTTTATAATAATGCCTCATAACTCTGACATTGGAGAGATTATGGGATTATCATTGGATTAAATAATTCAATGGTTACTAATTTTCTTCTTTTCTGAGCCAACATAATATCTGGTAAATATACTCACAGAAAATGTATTTTTTTTAATATTTAGCTTTATTACCTTCTAGCATTCTTTCAATATATTTACTATACCATATGCCATGAATATGATATAATAAATATACATTGAAAGTATGCAAGGCAATAATAAAGATAAATATTAAAAAAACTATTTTTTCTTATTGGATTAAAAAATAATTAGTAAATTTTGGGTTACATGTATGCAACTCAAAATGTGATAAGCATTTAATCGAATATTAAATAATTAAAGCATTTTCATTATTTTAAAAACTAAAAAATTGTCACTTTAAAAAAAAAGGGTAGAACTTAAAAAAAAAAAAAAACTAATTTAAAAGATACTACAAGATTTCCACGTTATGATTGCTAATCAATTTGTAATTAATAATACGAAACTAAATCCGATTCTTGAAACTATGACTGTGTTATTAATCATTTCTCCTGTCAATAAAAATATGAAAAACTCGAATTAAACAAAAAATGATTGTTGAGTGAACAAATCTGGATTTTATTTCTTAACTTTCTTGTCACTAGATGTTTTAGAAAATGTCAAAATACATCAACATGAGATTCTAAGTTCATTTATCAAAACTAAATCATGAATTTCGCTTTTTTTTAGCATTCTATACTTATAAAAAATGGACAAACATTTATCAGGGTTTTTTTTATTATTATTATTACTTAAATATTCTATCTTCATTTATCACAGTAGACAAATAAATACGAATTTCTTTTTTTCAATACTATCAAGAACAACTGTTTTTGTTTTCTTTTAGTTTAATATATAACTAAAATATTTATGGTTATTTTGTTATTCTACTTAGAAAAAGAAAGTGTCAATATAAATTTTGTTGAAATTTGAAATAAACTTAAAAAATCAGAAATTTAATCTAAAATAAATGTTTGAAGTTTTTTGATATTCCTGACACAATGTTTGTGTGTGCATTTTAAATAAAATGTAATAAATTATTTTATATATTTTTATAAAAATTTTAAAATATCAAATTATTGATTTTAAATAAACTTTTTGTTTGCTTGTTTAAGCAAATATATTAATGATATTATAATTTAAAATATGTCCATTGTAATTATTCATTGTTTAATCTCCCAGCCATTATTAAAGAGTTTATTAAAAAACTATTTAGTTGAAATATTTAGATATGCAATACTTAAAACTTCACTTCCATCACACAATCTAGAAACATTTTAAGATGTGTGATGGAATTGAAATTGTATGTACAGCGAAAAAAATACTACATATTGAAAAACTATATGTTTATGCTTATGTAAAAAAATAAAAATAGATATATTCATAATTAACTGAATTTAAAAATGGTATGTAACATGTAATAATATAATAATTTCTAATAAATGACTAACAATAATCATTAAATGCATTTACCTAAAATAAATAGTGACAAATATATGAGATCAAGAAGTTCATATTCATATATCAAATAATAATAATTTAAAATATTTGCAAATAATGTATTTGAGAAAAGTAGAGATGCTATTTAACAACATAGTTATTTGATCAGTAATAATATATTTATTTTGTCATTTTAAGCAAATAGAAAGCAATAACATAGGTTTTGACTATCTATTACAAAAATTAAATATCAATATATGGCAGGTTTTGCTAAACAAAAACAGAGTAAGAGTTTTAAAATAATAATATGGTACTAGTAGGTAATTAACTCCAGAGAGCATAGCAAAGAAAATGCATGAATGAATATAACTGTGTATACAATATTTAAAAAAAATAACCTAACTAAAAATAAATATAACTGTTAATGAAAGATAGTTGTGTAGTAAATCAAATTTGTACACAGTGAACATTACATTTTTTTTAATTTTATCATTTTTTTATTGACAAAGAATATAAAAAACAGTGTATTCAACCATCATTATTCTTCACCTTTCACATTATAGACTTACTAGCTTTTCATATTACTTCTAAAGTAGTACTACAAGTTTATTGAGAAATAATAAGTATAATGATATATTAGATATAAGCTTTTGGCAATTTAGTTAGTTTTGACAATCATCACATTAGAATTTGTACCAATGAAACATATAATAAGCAATCCATCTTTTCCTATCTTTAGCTTCTCTTCTCCACGTCACCCCTGCACACTTTCTTATTTCATCCATCCATCTCACATGTGGTATCTTTCTGGGTCTTTTACAATCTCTTGGAATCCAGTTTAAAATTTCAATTGTCCATCTATTATCATCTTTTCTAACAATATGTCCAGCCCAACTCCACTTTAGTCTTTTATTTTTTTCAATGAGATCAGTAACACCTGTTTGTTCTCTTACCCATACATTGTGTTTTCGATCACTTTTTGTTACTCCCAACATGCATCTCTCCATACTTCTTTGAGTGGTCTGAAGTCTCTGTATTGCTCTTCTATTAAGTGTCCAAGTCTCAGATCCATAAGTAAGAACTGGCAAAACACATTTATTAAAAACCTTCCTTTTTAAACACATAGGCATATTTCCTTATAATATCAAGGTATTTCTACCAAAAAGCACTCCAACCAAGTTTAATTCTATGATTAATTTCATCCATTATATTACCATCTGTATTAATAATCTGATCAAGGTATTTGTAATTGTTAACTTCTTCTAACTCATCATAATCAATCTTTTATATATATATATATATATATATATAGTAACCATCATATGCACATGAGAATAATGATGTGTACTTCAAAATACAAAATAGAATATTAGAATAGACTGGGCTAGCATGATCATGAATAGGCATAAGTAGAAACTACGGGGTACTACTGATTTTACATTACATCAACCTTACATCTCTTATACCTATTATTAAATAAAGTACATTGATTAAACTAACTTCCAAGATCTAAAATAAAAATATTAAAAGATAAATTTAGTTTGTAATTCTATTAAATAGATATTGATCAGGAGGGCATATATCTATGAACTGAGTATAGAATTAGAATTATGAGTTGGATAATAGATGAATAAAGATGTAGAAGATTAAATGGGTAATCAAGAACAAATAATAATTAACTAATGAAAATGAATGGACATCAGAGTGAGGAGAAGAGAAAGGAAAATGTGTTAGGGTAATGAATAGTTACGCTTGTGATAGAATAGGGATCAATGAAGGATGAATCAATTATGATAGTACTTAAGATGAAATGAGAATGAAAATAAAAGAAAGAAAAATATAGATGAACTATGATAATAATGTTGGTGATAAAGAATGAGATCCTGAACTATTAAATTGATATTATTTCAAACAAAAGCAAGATAATAATGAAGTAAAGGCAAAGGGTTCTAAGCTTAACTAATAAAAAAAATATTTAACTATTAAAGTAAAATGGGTTATAAGTATTAAAAAATAAAGATAAACTTACATTTTAAAATTCTATTGAATCAACTAAACAATAAGAATGAATATAAGAGATCAAGGCAAGATATAACAAATAACTTAAGAAATGAAAAACTAATAATAAAATCAATGTTGAAACTATTAATCAATAACTAAATTTTCTCAGGATTCAAATAATTTGAAATGTTACTATTTTAAAGGATCTATCTGGATCAGTAAGAAGGATTTTGCTACTATCCAAATGGAATTAGCAAATAATATTTAACTATTCCAATGGCAACAATAAAAGTAAACTTTAAATTTTATGATTTATCAATAAATTTTTAATAAAGTAAATAAGATCCAAATCAGTGAAAAAATGGTATCTAATAATTTATAAACAAGGCTATTTTTAAAAAAAAAACTAAATATTTAACCCTTAAAACAATTTGAAAATAGTATATGTACTTAAGAGTGATAATATTTTATATACTCTAAATTTAAGAGCTTGACAAAACTTATTTCTGATATGCTAATGCATAATAAATTAATCATGTTAATTGATGATATTTATAACAACAATGATAATAATAATGTGTTGATAGCAATAGCAAAAACAATATGGATAGTATTTAGCAAAAAGGCTGTGGACAACTGGGTATCATTTTCAAAACAAAATTTATTTACACTATTTACAAATTTATAAAATAACAACAACAAAAGAAAAACATATATATTTTTGGTCAATTACGAACAGAAACTACACAGAACAAGATTTAATTACATAATTATATTATTAAGGGAAGATCTCTTTAGATCTGTTTACAATTTTAATACCTTATCAGCTTTTAATTAATTATTATTTACATCAATTACTTAAATTGAATTTATTTTAACTTATTACACATTTTATAGTTTATCCATTTATTAAGCATGATTTTATGAAACATTCATTTAAAATAGACATAAGTAATATAATTCCCAAATTCCTACCCAATGGTTAACAAGCTGCCAATATTATATTATACAAGATAACAAAATGAATAGTTTTATAGTATAACATTTTATGCTACAATATGTTAATCTTTCTGCTGTCTGCTTTGATTATAATCAAATTGGCTTAAAAAATTGTAATTTTTATATTACCATAGTGAATTTACATTCATTGTAAAGCTTTAAAAGTATGGTAAGATCCTGCCCTCTGTAGAATTATTTTCCAAGTAAAAAATAAATAATATTTAAATTTGAAGCTAGAACAATGTGAGAAGGCAAACTTTCCAAGGTGCTCATTGGTTGTTTCTCAATTTGAATAATAGAATGATTGTCAACAATTTTGACATCTCCAAGTTCTTTGTTTTGATTTTTAAAATGAAAATGAATGTTTTGGAGTATTTTTAAAGTTTTTTTTTTTACATATTATAAATTATTTTGATAAAATATATTGAAAATATAATTATTCTAAAAGAATAGTTAAGATTTTAGTAAAAGTTCTTTACTTTTACATGAACATAAATTATGAAAGAAATCAATGACATATGCAGCATTTTCCAATAGATTATGAATGTCTTTTTTAAGTTCTCTGCTACAGAATATTTTTATAATTATAAATAGAAATGTATTTTTGAAAAAATGTTAGTTCATTTTCATAATTTGACAAATTATTCATTTGTTTTTTAGGAAGTCAACTAAAATGAATATTAAAAGACAAATATATTTTTACTGTTGATTTTGTAATTGACCAATCAAAAGTTTAGAGCTTTAACTCACTTGACCAACTGGAATTTTGGACAGAACAAAGATTAATGAAACTACTGATTTCCTATTTTATTCATCTATTTAAAATATTAGACAGTCAACACTGCTTTGAGAGTCAACTCTACTATTGTTCTATATTTCAATCATTAATTTCATATTATAGAACTCTCCCAACACTAATGAAAACATCAGCATTCTAAACAGTTATAAATAATAAACAAATATTAATGGTATAGATAGAATCACTTTGAATAGGTGATCATTAAGTAACAATCTACTAATATAAAATAACGTCTGACAAATATTATTTGTTATCATCATCTTGCTCAATGCTAAGTACAGTTTACATTTTTAAATACTGTTCACAAAAGATTCTGTTAATATCAATACTAAATTGTTAAGACTTAAGAATATAGAATATAGTGAAAAATATGATATATTCTAAGATATAATAGGGGCTGTACTAAGATAAAAAGAGAATGAAAAAACAATCTAAACCATGGTTATTTCATGACTGCAAATGGTCCAAAATCCTAGTGTCACTTTTGGAGTACCTTTAGAGGATAGGAAAAAGAAATGGGTGGTCAATTCCTTATTTAAATAACTATACAAATACATTAACAAAATATGGCCTCGATCTGTTCAAAGCTTTATGTACGTTATTCATTATTCACCCATGATGATCATTTCTATTCTTATTCAGGGTAAAGGAACAAGTACACCTGACACGATGCAACATGAATATACCACACATTCCAAATATTTGTGTATGATAATCATTGCTATTTAATACATGAAAATTACAATTATCAATATCAATTTGAGAGTAATCCACAACTATAATTGTCATTAGCAATAAATTAGTTACCCTTTTATTATCATTCAGCAATTGTTGCTTTTACCAATAAGAACAAAAATATTACGATAAAATTGTAATAATTTATTGTGAGAAATTTTACCCATTTACTTGTTATCATATTTAAAATATCATCAAAATTTATACTAAATAAGACTATTTTTATTTTGAACAAGCTTATATTCCTATTAGTGGTTTCATTTTTTACATAGACAGTTTTTAGATCTCTAATACAAATGTACAAAGTATTACAATACATGTGAAAATAATAATAATAAATTATCTCTACATAAACCTTTTATTTTAACATTTCTTATTATGAAACAAAGAGAGAACAAAATTTTGATTACAATCATTTGAAATCTGCAGCATTATTTAATTTACAAATATTCTTTACCATTTAAAATTAATCTATTTATTTTTTATCATTTCATTTCTTCTTTACCAGCATTACAAATATTTATTTTCTTCTTTTACATACAATAAGTAGATTATCTAAAGATATTAGGGTTTACTTTTAAACTTTTACCAGACAATAATTGGGGCAATTATTCTCTACAGGTATCATTATGGCTTTTTTAAATTTTCTTTACAGAAATTTATGAGAACTCCTTTCAACTTGTATTTACTGATTCCCTGTGATGTGAAAATACTCTGTACTTATTCAGTAATTTAACTAGTAATTCTGATTCACTGTTGGATCCTTAACTGATTGCAGTTTTCTTCCATTAACTTTAAATGCTTTAATATGCAGGAGAAGTTGAAAATGAACATTGCTTCTTATTATTATTACTTATACAAATTTCTTATATTTTATTGCATAATGAAACTATTTAACTAATACTATATTATAAAGATGATAATTACCATGTGGTTAACATATTACTTAATACCCTTGAAATTAAGTTGCCATTTAATTCAATATTAGTGAAATACTATAACTCAATTTAATAAATGTGTTAATTCCACTTGTCCAACAAACAATGTAAGTTTAAGGCAATACAAATAATACTTCAGGCTAAGAGTTGCAATAAATATTTTGAAAACTTCAGTAATTCACTGTAATCATTTACATTGTTAAGCTAGGTGGATATAGATTATTGTTGCTCTTTACTTCAACTGTAACAAAATATTTTTTAATTTTTTTTTTACTTCTTCCAATTATTTTGCACTTTTTTAAAATGTAATGAAAGTTGTGGTATTTAGAGTTAACTTTAAATAATATTTCACCTTAGTGAAAACATGTCACAAGGGTCTTATAAATTTAAATAGCAATAAAAAAATTATATCTCTCTTATCATAGTCCTGCTTCTTTTAAATCTATTTTCCAATTGAAAGTATAAAATAATTTTCTTCTTTCCTTTCCTCTTATTATTCCAAATTTATTACAACTGTACCTATAAAGTATTTTGTATATACAACAGTTAAAACATTTATAAAATAAATAGCAAAATTTCAAGCTTACAAATTTCTGGATTGGTTTAAACTTGAAGTCCATTTTGGTAGGTTTCTCTTCAATATGTCAACAGTTTTACAGTGAATCACTATAATTATTAGTTGATGGCCATGGTCTATTTTTCATGCATGCAGGTCAAATAAAATTTCTACTCCATTGGTTACAGGTTGCTAATAGCAAATATTTTGTTATTGTGCATGCTGGAAATAGCTAGAGAAATACAGCTCTACTGAACTTTACTTAATCCAATTCCATTCAAATCTGATTTTGCTTCATTTTAATTCAATTTTCAATTTAATTTCCCCTATAAAAATCTGCACTGGCATATTTATTAATTTTTACCAAAGGGGCTGATTGTAAAAATTAACATACCAATTAAATTGTTATATGTGAATACATTTTTATACAATAAATAACTCTCCATCTAGAAACATAAATTATAAGTAATTAAACTGTTCAACATTTTTTTAGATTGCAATAAAACATGATTAATAATTAATTATAAGGATTAATTTAGAATAACTATAATTTTAAATCTGTTTGACAATTACTTATCATTAAAATGTAAACTTAATTTCTATAGTTTTAATTTAATCATAATACTAATAAATTATTCCTTTGATACTATTAAAAATAATCCATCTGACAGAGTGCATGTAAAAAGTCTCACACACAATCTGGGAGAGGGCTAATACACATCTTGAACAGATCAACTCTATTATTTTTAAAAGATTCATTCATGAAATTTACCTATTTTTATTCTATAATTTAACAATCATGAGACCACACCACTGACATTGTACATAAATTTAATATTGAATAATTATTATTAATTAAAATTTTAAATAATTGACTATTTGAATCAGATTTGACAAACATCAAGCCCAACTATAAAGTTAATATATATATATATATATATATGTTAAAACGAAGATTTGCACGGGTTAAATATATAAAATACATATTTTGCGGGTTCATCCGTGTTAAAACTTAATACAATACACTGACGTTTCGAAACGTCAGTGTATTGGTATTAAAAGTTTTTAACACGGATGAACCCGCAAAATATGTATTTTATATATATATATATAAACAAAAAAAGACTTATAAATCCAATAAATAATATTATATTTCAACCAGAGGACTGGTTTTCATCAGAAAGAATATATATATATATATATATATATATTCACATTAAGACAAATTTTCAAACAATATCAATATACAGAAAGATATCTGTCTTCTCTCCATCAAACTTCTTTATCTCATCCATCCATCTCATATATTGTTTTTTTTTCTATTTCATTTAAAACATTTTGAAATCCAGTTTATGTTTCTCTATATCATCTCTTCTAGTAATTTTTTCAGCTAAATTTCATTTTAGATTATTACTTTTTTAAATAAGATTAACAGCTGTTTGTTCTCCTGACCTCTCCTTGTGACTCTCAGCTTATATTTTTCCATATTTCACTATCTGATCAAAAATCTTTGTACTGCTTTTTTCTTTAAGCATTTAAGTCACATATCCATATACAAGAATTGATAAATATAATAACTTCATTTCTGCATATAGGGATATTTCCTCTGAATATTAAGTTATCTCAAAAAATAATTACATTTTAAATTATATTCTATAAATAATTTCATCCATTATGATTCCATATATATAATAATAAGATCGACGCATTTATAGTTGCTTCTTCAATCAGACTTTATTTTCTTCTTTTTAAAAAGTGACTGAATATTACCTTAGTCTTTTCGAAATTTATCTTTAGCCCTACTTTCTTGCTTTTATATGAAACCTGTTGTAAAATTCCTGTAACTCTGAAATATTTTCAAAAACAATTACATCACCTGCAAAATCTAAATGACATAAAGAAGATCTGTTTATTTTAAATCTCTTACCTTTCCATTATAATCCATTAAGTAATTACTGTAAACAATGTTAAAAGATTTTGATGACAAAGACCCTCTATTAATCTTTTTAGTCTCATAATATGGTATAATTAGTGTCAATGCATTTTGAATAATGTTCTTTAAACCTTGACAATATCCTGGGTCTATATCTCGATGTTACAAGACTTTAATAATCCCAAAAATCTTTATAAAGTCAAATGCTTTTACATAATCTATAATTCAAAATATTATGGTAAATCTTTCTAGTAAGTCTTTTCAATAACTACTCCTAATATATGTATATAAGTTACTGTGCTAAAACTCCTTAAATACATCTTGTTCCTTTCATTGATGTGATTCTAAATTATCTATAAATGTAGAGAAATAACAAAAATCCTTTTCACCTTGCTTAAATATCATTATCTTTACTGTATTAAATCAATAATTTCATTATTTCTTTATTTGCTTCTTTTAAAATGACAATAATAATTTCATCATTTCCTCATGCATTTTAATTATTCATAGGATTATGGTGTGCCTCTTCTCTTGATTTTAAATACTTGACATTTCAAATAATGATGAAATTGTAGGTTGTTTTCTTTTCTTTTAAAATAGAACTCATCCACATATTTCACAAAAACTTTGATTCCAATATCAAGATACTTTATTAGTATAGCTGTGGTGGCTTTTGCACTTCCACAATAAATGTTTATTTTCACAATGTAGCCCCTGCATCCTTATCAGCACGCAATCTGCAATCCTTATCAATATCTTTATTGATAATCATGTAAATTATTATAACTAATTTGTTACTTTAAAGATAAATATTTAAAGAATATTATTCTTTAGTTCAGACCATTGCACAACATATTTCCAATATATTTCCAAATCCATCAAATTTAAAAATTATTTGTAAAAAAAAATGCCAAAGTAATTTATAATATAGAAAATAAATGTTTTGAAATTGAAAAAATGCATTAAATTTGCAATTTTGTAGTGCTTAAAATAAATATAAATGATTTACACCTAAAAAAGCTGCTGCCAGAAATAAATCTAGACAATAACTGAAAATGTCAAATGAATGTCAAATTAGGTAATACATCATGCTGATAAGGATCACAGATCGCGTGTTGATAAGGATCACAGGGATTACTTTGTGAAAATAATACATTTATTGTAGAAGTGCAAAATCCACCACAGCTATACTAATAAAGTACCATTCCTTCTTTTCTATATTATCATATTTCAAAATAAAAAAAATATTAATGAATTGCCAGGGTTTTTTTTTATACCAGATATCTTTATAATAATTCATAATGCAATGGCAATTGGTTGTCTTTGTATTTATTTGATTAAAATCTGATCCATCATTAATTTTTTTAAACGATTTGCAAGTTCAAGCTTAAATTCATTGCAGTATTTTTGCAGATCAGGAATATCAATTTTAATGCTATCTATGTCTATTTTGCATTAACAAGAGTTTTATAGTCCTCTCAAATTCACACACAGCTATATATAAGCCAGAGTATTGTATTAAATTATTTTAAAAAGCCAGTTATTAATTTTAAAAATGAATCCAAATTCTTTTAATTACAAACCAAAAGAAACCTATTATTATTTAATCTTAGGTAATTGTTTGAATTTGAAAATATATTTTACAAAAAAAAAAAAAAAAAAAATTTTTGAATAACATATCTGACAATTCACTGATTACACTTGCTTAAATTGGCTGTGTTTCAAATTAACTATTTTATTGGGGGTAAAAAACTTCCTTTGAATTAATTCATATTACTACTATTATATAATAATGATATTTTTGACTCCATTTTAAAACAAAGACCAAAAATAAAGGGGGAAGAGACAAGTATTTACAATGAACTTTATTATCCCCAATAAGATAATTTCAGTTTAAGAATAAAATTTTAAAATCTTTACTAATTTTTAATATACTGTCCACAATCTAAATTTCATATTTCTCTTATTTTATATATATCAAAAATAATGGTTAAAGTTTAAACTCATTGGTTATAGTGGAGTATAAATAATATAATAAAATTTATTTTTAATCTTTTATCAATAACATTTAATTTATACTGTAACAAAGAATTACAAAATCTAGATCCTAGCTACAAGAAATTATTTCATTTTTTTAACTTCTTATCAAAAACATAAATTAATAAACAATTTTTAATGAAATGTTGTAAGACAATATATTTCCATAACTTTACTTCATTAACAGAATTTTGTTAGTGAACATATAAATAGCAGTCAAGCGTTGGTGGTCTAGCGGTTAGCATAGCTGCCTTCCAAGCAGCTGGCCCGGGTCCGCTTCCCGGTCAACACTTTGATATATATAAACATATAAATAGCATTTTTTTAAAAAAAAAAAAAACAGGTTTATAGGTTTAAATAAATATTTCCATAATCAAATAATTAATATGTAAATGTCTTTAGAAAAATGCAAACTTTATTGAAACTTTCTGAATGCATTCAACTCTTAGTAATAGCACATAGGTTAGTATATGACACAATGCTTTGAGTAGCATTATTTTCCTCTCTTTTCCAAGTGTTGTTGACCTGACCAGTCACAGTACTAACATATGAATTGAACTCAGGCCTTTAGATTCATCATGAATATTGAATTTAAGATGACACTCTAACAAAAGGGAACTAAAATATATTTATCTATGAAAGTCCTCTAGATTTATTCACTTTTTTCTAAAAGCAAGGTTATAAATTGCTTCCAAACATAATGAATTATCACACTACATTTGATTTATAGAGTTATTTGTCACTGTCATGAGAAAACTATTTGAATTTTTTTCTTGGTATTTTTTTATCTGTCCAATAATTTTGTATTTTCTTAATTAAAAGTATATTGATTGATACTACATAGTCTACTTCTTTTGATACATTTGATTTTTTCATTTCCAATCATCAGTTTGTGTTCCTTTAATCACTTTTCAATGGGGTGACTGTTTTCACCAATTTGCATCCTTTCACATTCACATGATATTTCAAAGATACATTTTTTTGTCTGCATTTCAAGTTTATGTTTGTAGAAGCTATGATTTCTTATTATGGTCTATGGTTTTGAAATATTGTTATGATGTAATACTGATTACAGATTTTCTTTAAAATGACTACTCTTCATGATCCTGGACAGTCCTTTTATCACCAGGAAAATGTAGAAAAGTGACAGAAACAAAGAAGTTATTTATACATTACTTTTAATAATTTAATCAAAAATGAATTCAGTTAATAGAACAGGTTAATGGCATTGTTTGGAATTAGTTGGTGGTCCATCAAAACATTTATATTATACAGTAAATACATGATGGAGTGAATGAAATATTATTACTACTGGTAGAATCCTTAAAACATTAGAAATGAAAACTGATGTTAAAGAATGAATGTGTACTTACTCCAACATTGCTTCAATTTTTATGACAGTGATCTTTTGAAATTGTTTATTAACAAATAAACCAAGCAATTACTAAACTTAGATATATGTTAGATGAAAGAATTTTTAATTTAAATCAATTAAAACAAAAATAAGAATTTTTACTTCTGGGTTTTGGATTTCCTGCATTCTGATGATTGCACTATTTTTTCTAGTTAAAAAGATGATTTTTTGAATGTTCTTAATATTTTGAATGCCACATATAAACACTTTGATATATTAATTAATTTTCAAAAAACTCAAATTCTTTATCTACAAATGACAAAAAAAAAACCTCAGAAATGTTTTGCTTGGGTAATTATCAACTTCAGAATGTAAACCAATTTGAATACCTTAGCAGTTTTATAAGTAGAAAGGTGGATTTAAATGTTGATGTGCAACATAGATTGCTATGAGTTGCTGTAGCTTTTAACAAGTTAAAAACAGATTTATTTCATTAAAGGAAAATACATAATTTATTATGTGGCAGTTTATCTTGAACATTCAATTGGTGCAATATTAAAGCAGCAGAAAGCCTTTATTTAAAGATGCTCTGTAAAATTTTAAAAGTACAATAGCAAGATCACAAAAGCAATTGAAGTTCTTCAGCTAGCTGGAAATCATAACAAACTTCATTGGATTGGACATTTATGGTGAACTATAATAGTTTTCCTGGGAGAGATACAACCCATCTACCTTATAAGGATTATCTGAAACACATTGTAAAAAAGTGCAATGTCAATTGTATACATTGGGAAGATATAGCACAGAATAAAATAAATTGGAGAACTTTCATTACATAGGATGCTGAAATATTTCAGAAAGAACAAATTATGCTATGAAGAAATTAAAAGACAGCAACATAAAATATCAAGTAAACAGCAAAATGAAGTGGTAAAAAATCTCTCAAAACAGTAGTGCCATCTAGTGCAAGTCATTGTAGTCAATGGATACTGTGTAAGCATGAGAAATTGTCATCATGTGGTGTTTTAGTGGTATAAAAATGAATCAGAATGTTCTATATATGAACATATTTGTGGTTCATTGTACTGTTTGTATAGTCATGAGGACACTTATTTCTTGAATAATGATTTAAGAGTAGCTGTTTACTATTATTAATAATATTAATAAACACATAAAATTTTATTATGGGTTAATGCATTCTGAATTCATGATATGTTAAATATTAAAAATTCTATTTAAATACAAAAGAAATTGATAAGTTGGGTCCCAAATCTTTTCATCAATTACGCTCAATTTTTAATTATATGCCAAGATTCCCACTTTAATATTATATTATTCCATGCTCAAAATCTGAACCTTGTTAAGATGACAATGACTTTTTTTCTAGCATAGTAGAAATCCAGTTATCTATTAAAACTTTTGTTTAAGATATTTGTTCAAAAATTTAAATGCTTTATAAGCAAGTTATGGAAAATATATCTTCAGCAATATTTAGCTTGGGTGTTTCCTGAAGATTTGTGATGATAGTATTTTAATTCTATTTATATATTGAAAGGCCCATATAGGTTTGCAAGTTTTTTTCTTTTGACATTCTTTTATTTTTCCACGTAATTAAGATTATGATTTTCTTACTGCTTGAGAAACTCTTGTGAAGTCTTCATCACTAAGTTGATTTTTTAGAAAACATTCTAATGAAATACAAGGTTTGGTAATTGGAAAACTGTCTAGCATTTATTCTTTCTCTTAACAGAGTTTCACTGGCTCTCTGAGTAATTTCCTCAGCCCTCTGAGTAATTTCCTTAACTCTCTTTGAGTGAATTAGAGGTTTTATCTGCAAACCCTTAGTAACTATCCTTCAGATTTACATAAGAAAGTTAAATGATTTTATACTTTAACCAGTAGCAGATGATGTATGTACAAATGAACATATGCTCAATTGAGAAAATATAAATTATTGGATAGAGAAGAAAAGAACAAAGAAGAAAATTTAGAGAAGCTGCTCACATGGCAATGGAAAATAACCTCATAAGTCAACCTAGTTGTGACTATATCCATGAAAACCAGTAATCGATTTTGCTCTTATAAAAAAGTGAAGAAATCAGGAGAAACCTCATAGATAAGTACATGAAATTTCTACTGACTGTTACTTTTGGCAGATGGTTCAGTTGGTTAGAGTGTTACCTTAAAATTCAATACTCAAGAATCTAAGGATCCAGGTTCGATTCCCATGTTAGTAATGTCACTGATCAGGCTAGCAACCCCTGAAGAAGAATGGAAATAATAGCTCTCAAAATGGTGTGCATATACTAACCAGTGTGCTATTGCTAACAGGTGAATGTATTTGGAATATTTAAATAAAACTAATTTTTTCTGAAGATATTTAATACTTATACTAGATGGTGGAAATAGTCCAATATGTAAATATTAACTTAGCATAAGTATTTATCAGGTTAAGAATATTAATTAATTTAAATATCTTGGTAGCTTTTTAGGTAAAGAGGTGAACTCGAATGTATAGTAGAACACCATGTCCAAAGGTATTATAGCAGTTAACAAATTGCAAATGGAACATTTCATCATAGTGATATAACTATCTCAATTAAATTAGTTGTAATTCTTATTCTCACAAATTTAATTATTGAAATGAGATGTAGGCTCTCTACCAGTGTGAATAAATAAAAAATGAACAATTCCAAACTATTTTAAAAGTACTATCAATATGTTTTCAGTTTGCTGAATATGATATTTGATTGACTAATGAGAGAATACGTGAATTTAATAAATTGCAGCAAGGAATGCTTTCATAATATAGTTGAATATAGTTTTGTGAGGTAGACACTATTTCTATTCAAAGATTAACCCAAAAATACTTTAAAGATGTACAATATTATTTGTTTAATTGAACAAATACAATTGATGATAAAACTCAAAAAAAGCAATAATTAGATAAAATGTTCAAATCATTAAGGAAAAAGCGTGAAGAATACATTAAAAAGTCCTGCAAGATGTAAAATAAACAGAGTAAAATATCAGTATATGATAAACATGAATGGAGCTTTGGTTCATTACAGAACCCACTTTAATTTTGTATTTCTTTTGCTATGATTGACTTATAATGGTGATGATGATGATTTGTAATTACAAAATTTAAACATATGCAATCATTAATATATAATAAATATAATACAAATATACAACATATATTTCAAGAAATTGTTAATCTTTATCAGTGCAATTAATCATAACCAAAATAAGGCTCCATCATATAATAGTTATATCTGTTTGAATGCAGCTTGTGGTAAAATAAAACAATTTTTAACATAATAATTATTAAAATTAACTTTAGAATTTTAAATATAATTAAAGTAATGGAAAAATATTAAAAACATTTATTTAGGGGAAAAAACATTACTTTTGGATATTAGCAAAAATAACATTTTTTTTCTTAATTCTCATTATCTAAATTTAAATCATTTTAAAAACACAATATAATTGAATAAAAAGTTTTATATTTGATATTAAAAATAACTTTTAACAAAAATAATCTAGAAATAAAAAATATCTATATAATGAATTATTTGTTTGTATAGTGGTATGTTTTAATTGGTAACAATCATTGGGGATCTCTCACTAAACATGAGATATAGTTTTTTGAAATGATAGAATGGATGCACCTTTCTATTTTAGACTATAATCTAAATACAATATGCCATTTTGAGCAATTTGATATCTGCATTATGGAGCTTTATTATCTGTTGATAATTCCTGACATCTAAGAATAAAAACAAACCTAAAATAGATTCATTATCATTTCATCATAACTATTCAATGTAAAATTATACCACATAAAACAATACATCATTAAATCACTGTCATAAATTTGTTCAAGATACATAGTACAAATAATTGCAATACAAACTGAAGAAGCTCGGTATTAACTAGGGAAGAATTAAAGAGGAAACTAATATAGCAGTGATCCTATTAGTCATCATAAGTTCCCTGAATTTAAAATGTATATGAAGATGCAGTCTTATTCATCTTGTTTATCACATGGTTTAAAGACAGCAATATAGCTTTAAATATTGAAAAATAAATTATCTTAGAAACCTTATGAAAATAACAAGCAATGATTAATTAATCAATGAGTATGATTAAATAATGTTAATGCTCATGGCATAATATTCTAATGAATTAGTTTCATCACCTTCCCCATGAGCAAAAGCATTTTTATATACATTCTTTCAAATATTAACTTAAAGCTATACTTTCATAGAATAATAATATAAGTTTATTTCATACCTAAAATAAATTTTCAATAACTCAAATCCCAATATGCATGTATATTGTAAAGTGTCTATAATAGATATATAATAATCTACCTAGAGTACATATTAAGTGTTATTATCTACTGTAAATAGATTGAATTTCATGTTTCTAATAATATACAATAGTAATATAAGTATTATTATAATTTGTACATTAATGCATAAAAACTCAAGGCTATATATTAGTTTTCAATAAACAATAAATTTTGACAAAAACCTACAATACATTTATAAGAAACGTCACTGATCATTAAAAATATTTTACAATAAATTTTAAACCTTGAGGAATATGAAAATAATAAAAGGTTTTCTGTTATATGAAAAAAGACAATTGCCATCACTCATTGCTCCATCACAAAAGACTATTCAGGTATTTACAGGTTTAATTCTTCCATGTAACTCAAAGCTATCTAAAATATTTAAATATTAGTATTGTTTATCTAAAAAAAAAAAATTCTTAAATAATTAACAAATAATAATCATTCAATATTTTATTTTGCTAATTATATTAGAAATACTTATATTAACAAGATTTATTTTTAGGTTATACAAATACTATGAAATAAATTTCAATAATTTTCAACATATATATATACTATTGCAGAGCTATAGTAGTAATAACAATTGAAATTAACTTTTATTTATTAAAGTATAATAATAAATATAAACATACGTATTAATTTTTAACGTAGAAAAAAAAAACATCCGTATTTAGAGTAAAACAATTATTTTAATAAATAGCTTACTGCAAAATAAAAATATATTCAACCCTCATAGACAAACAATGAAAAAAGCAGTTATTAATTTAATTACTGATTGATAAGATTCCTTTTATAATCTTTACAAATTTTATTTAAACTAAGGAGGTAATATTTATAAAATATCATCATAATATAAGGGATTCAAGCTCAGACTTTCACACAACCCTCAACTCTCCATAACATGTTGAAAAGATAAATAATCACCAATATATGTATTTCATGCTAAACCAGCAACCATCATGGCAGGTCAAGGTTCTAATCACATCTCAGGCTATTGATAACTTACAGGAACTGGATGGTGAAAAGATCAAATATACACCCCTTTTATGAGTCTACCAGGGCATGGTAGTGTTAAGGTATCAGCAGAGATTCCTACACATTGCTAGTCATAAAATTGAAGCCCATGATTATGAAGTTCACACATATAAGCAATAATACAGCCACAAAATTAGCAGCAGAAGAAGAATTTCATAACTTGAATAACTTCAATAACTCTGAACAACTATGAATAATTTCAATCTCGAATAACTATGAGTAACGTCAATATTGAATAACTATAAATAACTTCAATCTTGAATAATTATGGAAAACTCAACCAATAAAAATGTTATTAGTTTATATACCCTTGAACAACCATTCTCTTGAGATTCATTCACATGAATTAGTATTTCTTTTTTCTTCTGCCATGTTTATTAATTAATCTTCTTTTTAATCATAACATTGCTTATCTAATCAGTTTACTAATTTTATATAAAACATAATTCTTCTTGATTAGATAATAATTTACAAAATTAATTATTTTATATGATGCCACACCCCCACAAGAAATAAATGATGTATTATGCAGAGGGTCTCAATGCATTTGGAAACATCAAGCATGGAATTATTTTCTGATACAGAGGCTGGCTTGGCAAATGATCCAGACAGAAATAGTTATATTACTCAAATAGTTAAAGTTGTACAACATCAAGCTCTACACACCCATACACAGTTAAGGCAAATAAAAACAGACAAAACCAGACAATTTCTCAATGATGCAAACATATCACATGCATGTTGGAAGACAAAAGTAATAGGTTTGGACTAATGAAGACTCAGGATTATATATCCAAAATCAATCAACAAATCAAAAAATTGCAGTTTCAAAGAGTTTTTAATTTCAATAATAAACTCAACAAAGACAAGTTTATCACTTCCATACTGAGAACTCACAGCAACAAAGATTTTTCCAAGTCTGAATATTACAAACTGTACCCATCTACCTCAGTCCCCCTCAGGATGTTTGCCAATGCAAAAACATGCCATTATGACTAATGTTGGATTTTGGAGGAGTCCACTACTTCAATGTGGCCAAGTGGGTAAATAAGCAGCTTATTCAAATCTTGGATTTTAGCACATATACAATAAACTCATCCTTTGAATTCATAGCAAAAATAAAAGACTTGATCTTGGACCCTGACATGACGATAACTGCTATAGATGTCCCCAAGTTGTATGATTCTATTTTCAAAAGAAAATCCATTAAAATCATTAAAAAAAAAACTGGAAAACCACAACATGGCATTGCCTCAAATTAATTTCATTGCAGAGTTCTTATCTTGGCTTGACAAGAACTCATGGCTGTTTTCCACAACCAGTGGTACCACATGAAAGATGATTGGCCCCTGGCATTACCTATGAGTGGTATTGTATCTAGCATAGTCTTGAATCACTAAGAAAAGCAAATTATTACCAAAATATTATGATGCCAATCAGCTCACCACGTACACTAGATATGTTGATGACTTGTTCACAGCCACAGCCTTTGTAATTATTGAATAAATTAGAACTGAACTACAAAACAGAACACTTCTCACTCTAAATATTGAACATGAAAACAGCTACAAACAAGTAAAATATTTGGATATAGATTTACATTTAGAATACACATACATCAACTATAAAATGATAATCAAACCTCTTGAAGTAAGAGGTGACTCTCATCCTCTTTCTAACTCACAAACTAATCACAAACTCTCTGGTTTGACCTTCTTCCTATATAGAAACATGCAGCTATGCAAGTTTGAGGCAGATAGAAAAGCCAACATGGTCTCATATAGAGATGACTTATTAAAGGTTAAATTTAAACAAAATCTTATTGACAAGAAAATTTAGGCAATTTTATTCTAAGACAAACAACAATGCTGCTAATCTCGATAAACAAAGGCGATTACTCCCATACTTTCAGAGTGTGCAGAAAAAACTTTGGACTATTTTTAATAAGAAATACCACTTGTGCTTTCATACCCCCCCCCAACTCCAACAAATCAATCAATAGCATCAAAAGTAGATTACAACCCTCACAAACACCACAGATGGTGTACAATATTACCTGCCCTGTAGCAAATTGCCATGCCTCATACTTCAGTGAGACCAGAGCCTCCTCATCTATGTGGCTGTCTCATTATATATATATATATATTGTAACATTTTTCGTATTACTTGGCCCCTATACGCCTCAAATTTATATTTGAGCGTGAGTTGATCAAGCTGTATCAAAAGAAAAAAGAAAGTTGTATTTCTATTCTAAAAACACAGCTATTTTTCCTGATCAACTTCAGCCTATTAATTGTTACGAATTGTGCTATTGACAAAATCAACTTTTAATTTTATTTACTATGGGCGCCAGAATTCCTAAGAATCTGCTGAAATATGTCGCCAGCACCTCTCGCAAGTTGTAAAACAAAAAAAAATATAAAGATTTTTATTATATTTTTTTTTTAAGGGGCGGTAATTCTACCGTAATGAGAATTAATGATTTTTACGATTATTAGTCCTGGGCGTATTGAAACATATTGACAAAGGTAACTTACGTTTAAATCTTATTACACTAAAAATAAATTTAATAATAAAAAATAATAACTATTATTAATAACGCACAAATGAGAATTGATATTAGAAATATTTTTAATTTTGACAAACTAAAATAATTCATGTTAAGTAGCTAATTAATACCTTGGAGAGAACACATTTAATTCAGGTGGGAAATATCCAGAAAATATAAATATCAGTTAAAATAAACAAAAATTTCTTGGTTAAATAAGAGTCTCTCATATAGAAAAATTAAAGTCACTATCGGGATTCTTTTATACGTATATTTTTACGAGTAGTTTTAAATAGTTAACTTTGTCACAATCAGGATAATTATTCTTACCGGTAAGTTTCATGAATTCAGTAGTAGATAACTATGCATAGTTTTGTGGTTATAATGAGCTCAGCCTTTTGGTTATTGCTTGATCTTGTGGTCCATTTCCCCAGTCGATCTCGAAGGCTTTTCCTGGTGTACATCATTAGGTCCGATGTCTCCAGAAGCTCCGGTTCACTGCGACATGCCGAATTCCTTCAGCGAAGAGCGATCTTGGATATATTAATGTTATCCAAGACCAACTAGAGAAACAAAACGAACAAGACCTCCCTTCAACCGGATCCCTCCTTTTTATATCCAGTTTTCAGGACTTCTGCGCATGCTAATACCATGCCTTTTTAATCTTATCCAGTCTTTATAAATTTAATGTAATAAAGTCTTTATTTTCTTCAAGTTTTCGGCCATCTTTAATTAATTTGAGTATTTCTACTTTCAGCTTATCTTTTTTTACTTGCTTTTGGAATTCTTTTGTTCTCTCCAATTACTGTTATTACTAATCACATAAAAAAAAATAAGAATAATAATTCAACCCTCATTGTACGTTTTTTTTTTTAAAAAAAAAATTACTCAACAAAATTTTAAATCCGCTTTTATCTTTTAGTTTTTTTTTTACCCAATGCCAATATATTTGTAACGTATATAAATAAACGTTACAATACCACCAGTGCCAGGAGATGAGAATAAAATAGGGGTTTACACTAATTTTATTCTTAAGTTTTTAAATTCATATTCATATTTTTTTTTCTGTAGTAGCGTGCTGATATATTGTGTAGACTCATTCACAAGCGACGTTCGGCTTTAATGCCCATTTTTAGGTCTAACACGGTGGGAATGGAAAATATTTCAACATTCATCTGTGTCCTATCCGCTTTAGGGTAATATTAACGATAAGAAGCCCAAGTTATAAGCACAAACGAGTGTTGCTCATCGTTCTGAGTCTTACAGGCTCGTGGCAACTTGGTCCAACTTGATCCGCCTTCCCCTTTATTGGGATCTCTGCTAGAAATAGTCTGACGAGCATTTAAAGATGGTCTTATGTTCATATACTGCGGATAAGGACTCGGGGCTATGTTATTCCCCTCTCCAGTAACCGCCTACCCGGTCAAATACTTGTGACTTACATCTACATCAGCCACGATCGTGTTTTTAGACATATATAAAAAAATATACATATAAATTTTTTCTTTCTGGAAGTCATATTAAAAAAATATCTTCTTTCATATTTTAATAATCAGGGTTTAATTAGTTAGTTTTGTTTTTATAATTTTTTTCTTTTTTCAAAAAAATCATAATTTATTTTCCGGCTGTGAGTTTCTTTGAGTCATCATTGTAATGTTCTTTATCATTACAACTCATCATCGAAGCCCGAGTTGGGTCACCATTGTAACGTTTTTCGTATTACTTGGCCCCTATATGCCTCAAATTTATATTTGAGCGTGAGTTGATCAAGCTGTATCAAAAGAAAAAAGAAAGTTGTATTTCTATTCTAAAAACACAGCTATTTTTCCTGATCAACTTCAGCCTATTAATTGTTACGAATTGTGCTATTGACAAAATCAACTTTTAATTTTATTTACTATGGGCGCCAGAATTCCTAAGAATCCGCTGAAATATGTCGCCAGCACCTCTCGCAAGTTGTAAAACAAAAAAAAATAAAAAGATTTTTATTATATTTTTTTTTAAGGGGCGGTAATTCTACCGTAATGAGAATTAATGATTTTTACGATTATTAGTCCTGGGCATATTGAAACATATTGACAAAGGTAACTTACGTTTAAATCTTATTACACTAAAAATAAATTTAATAATAAAAAATAATAACTATTATTAATAACGCACAAATGAGAATTGATATTAGAAATATTTTTAATTTTGACAAATTAAAATACTTCATGTTAAGTAGCTAATTAATACCTTGGAGAGAACACATTTAATTCAGGTGGGAAATATCCAGAAAATATAAATATCAGTTAAAATAAACAAAAAGTTCTTGGTTAAATAAGAGTCTCTCATATAGAAAAATTAAAGTCACTATCGGGATTCTTTTATACGTATATTTTTACGAGTAGTTTTAAATAGTTAACTTTGTCACAATCAGGATAATTATTCTTACCGGTAAGTTTCATGAATTCAGTAGTAGATAACTATGCATAGTTTTGTGGTTATAATGAGCTCGGCCTTTTGGTTATTGCTTGATCTTGTGGTCCATTTCCCCAGTCGATCTCGAAGGCTTTTCCTGGTGTACATCATTAGGTCCGATGTCTCCAGAAGCTCCGGTTCACTGCGACATGCCGAATTCCTTCAGCAAAGAGCGATCTTGGATATATTAATGTTATCCAAGACCAACTAGAGAAACAAAACGAACAAGACCTCCCTTCAACCGGATCCCTCCTTTTTATATCCAGTTTTCAGGACTTCTGCGCATGCTAGTACCATGCCTTTTTAATCTTATCCAGTCTTTATAAATTTTATGTAATAAAGTCTTTATTTTCTTCAAGTTTTCGGCCATCTTTAATTAATTTGAGTATTTCTACTTTCAGCTTATCTTTTTTTACTTGCTTTTGGAATTCTTTTGTTCTCTCCAATTACTGTTATTACTAATCACATAAAAAAAAATAAGAAGAATAATTCAACCCTCATTGTACGTTTTTTTTTTTTAAAAAAAAAATTACTCAACAAAATTTTAAATCCGCTTTTATCTTTTAGTTTTTTTTTTTACCCAATGCCAATATATTTGTAACGTATATAAATAAACGTTACAATATATATATATATATATATATTGTAGCCCTTTGGTCTATATCACCTATAAACCAGTTGTAGAGGAGAAGAGATAGTTGTGGAAAGAGGAAGGGAAAAAAAATTTTTTTTTGAAGGTAGGAAAAATTAAAAAGCTTTATTGAGAAATCACTAATTAGATAGCTCAGAAATAACATATAGAGACAGTTTGTGTTGGTAGAAAATATAGTTGGCATTATTTAATGCAAGGGGGGGTGATTTGATTTTTTTTTGTACGCTGCAGTAATGATTTGCCAATATAATGATGGAGAAATAACTATTTATATAGCTGGGATAGAGTTTTGTAAAGTTTAATGTCTATCACTAAAAAGTTGGTGAGAATTGGAAGTAAAATGATTATCAATAGCTTTTGTTTAACAGCTTCTTTCGGGAGAATAAGCTTAAGAGTTATAGAAAATAATAATGGGAGTTTGTGTTATGATTAATATAAATTATAATTAATATTGCGTTTGTAATTATAAGAAATTGTGAGTGATATTTTGTGTTCATGTAGTCTAAATAAAAAAAAATTTATTAAATAATCTACAGATGTATGTGTGTGTGTAATACAGATATATGAGTTGACATTTTTTCTTTCCTTTATAGAAATTAATACCATTTTTTATATTATTTCCTGACAAGAGTGAAACAATGGAACAATAAATGAATCTGTTGTAATTTATTATTAGTAATTCAAAAATATAAATCTAAATGGGAAATTGTTTAGATCAAGAGAAGTGTAACAATTGTTTTACCAAAAAGATTAAAAAAGCTGTCAAAAATCTGACAACTGATAAATGGTTCAATTGTTTGTTCTGAGAATGGATTATCTTTAAAAATTTGGAAGGTGACCACCTGTGGAGAGGGGAATTGACCAATGTTTTTTCCCCCTCTCTCTTCCCTTGTGCTGGAAAATATAAAAGGGGAGTTGGAGAAAATGATGAGGGACTTTTTAAACTTTTGCTACAGAGGGACTTTTAAAATTTTGCTAGGTGGGAACTTTTAACTGTTTGCTTCTTGCTGAGAGAGCAGTTCAATTATCTCTGATTTTTTATTAGTTTTCCGTCTCAGAAGTTAACAATGTACTTGACTTGTATAGTTTACCAAAATATGAATTTCTAATTCATATATCAATGGTGTGCATTTATTCTTCCTGAAGTTAATCATGAAACAATCAGCCTTCAATAAGACATTTTTTTCTGAATGCCAGAGTCTATCGGTTTTGCTTATTAAAATGTTATTTAAGGAAAGAACTATCACACTATGGTATAACTATGAAGGATCAATTTATATTATCATAATTGTTTGGCTGGGTAAAATTCGTTTAAAAAAAAAAAGCTACAGAAAACTTCTGAATAATATTTAAAGAAAAGTTAATTCATGTTTGGTAATGAAAAGCCGCTTGTTGTATGTACTTTGAACCTTTGAAAAATGGAAAAGAGGAAAAGAAACAAATGAGTTCGATCCTGGAAAGAAACCAACAAAGTGAAAGGTAATTAACAAAACTTTTTTTAAGATTTATTAATTGTCTTGCAGCTATCTTCTGATTTAAAATAACTTCATTTTCTACATTTGATTTAAAATAACTCTTCGTCCTTTACATTTGATTTAAAGTAACTCTTCGTTTTCTACATTTGATTTAAAGTAACTCTTCGTTTTCTACATTTGATTTAAAGTAACTCTTCGTTTTCTACATTTGATTTAAAGTAACTCTTCGTTTTCTACATTTGATTTAAAGTAACTCTTCGTTTTCTACATTTGATTTAAAAGTAACTCTTCATCTTCGACATATGATTTAAATATAACCCTTCGTTTTTCATGCATTCTGATTTTAAAAAGACTGTCATTTTTTTTATCTATTGTGATTCAAATAACTATGTGCATTTTTAGTATACATCTGATTTAAAATAAATGTCTATGATGTGCGTTTATAACTGCTATCTCCAAGTAAAATGAACTGAGTACAATCAAAGGAAAAGATATTAGAAAGAGACTCTAGTAATGTTTGATATTATTCTATATTTTATTTCGTTTATATAATATGTTTTTTTTTATTATTAATTCATTTTATAATATGTACATGTTTGATAGAAATGTTTTTTTTTGTTTTACCACTAGAATATCTTAATATAATAAGTTTTTTTTATTATTATTTATGTTTTAAAATATGCAAAAGGAAAGACAAAAAGAGTGATTTTGATCCCATTGAAATATAAGCGCTTACGTAGATTTAAATTTAAAGGGATGAAAGAAATGATATAGAATACTTTTTATATTCTTAACAAAATTTTATATATACTTGTGCTTGATATTAGGTATAAATGACATGGATGATCATGTGGAAAACCACAGTTGTGCTATCAATGTCGATGATCTGTTATTGATATAGGTGTAGGGGGTGTGTGATAGGCTCGGCTGTTTAAGATTGAAGTGATTCATACATGTTTTAATTCAGAATTCAGTTAGTCCTTGTCATTCATTTAGACTGTAATCAATGTATGTGGGTGCATGTATAAAGCAGTAAATGCTTAATATTATTGAGGTAGAGTTATCGTGCCACCTCATAGTTGGAAAATAGCTGTCTCATGATTGATTTACCATGAAGGTTGGAGATGACTGAGTTTCACTAAATTTATTCTTTTAAAGATAGGGAATTATTAATAAAGTTATTGTTGAATTGAGGAAAAGGTTTTGCATGCCCATTATGAATAAATGTATAGACCGGAGCTCCTCACACATTATAAGTCTTAAGATAAGATTTCTCTTCCCCGGGCTGAAGAAAACAATTGAAGTTGTCATTGGTTTCGTTTTAATTTCCCTTATCCAGATGCTGCTGTGTGCACATTATATATATACCGCATGGTAATGAAGGATCTAGAGAGTGTTTTCTGATGTGGGACAGAATAAAATTGCCCTGACAGGATAAGGATTCGGTCAGATGGAGGTATGATGAGGAATGACAGAGATTTTAATTGGTAAACTAACTGATCCGTATTGATTTTGTGAATATGATAAGTTGAGAGCTGTCGAGCTGGATCAACAGACTGACCTATCAAAATATCTATGGTTAAAAATGTAAAGATCTGATGGGCATTAACGTAAAAGTGTGGGTTTTTGAATTTAATCCAATCCACAAGACCAGTAAAATTTTGTTTTTTATATTATATATTATATCATCCTTTTTCATAAGAATAGAAAGAAATTATTAATTAATAAATGATATGGAAATTTCTGATTAGTTAACATTGCTGATTAGAGTAAGTGAAACGAGGTATTATTTGGAATAGTCCATTGACAATGTCTACCAGTAAAAAGGGGAGTATGGGTTTATAGGTTTTTTCTCTTTCGAGATATAGATTTATTAAAGCTAAAAGAAATACGGAATTCTGATTCCGTGCATAAGCGTGTATTACTTTGTGTGTTTATCTTAACAAATAAATGGGTCAAAAGCAATAAATAAGTTATCTAAAAAAAAGAAGGAAATATAGTAATTTTAACCATGTATTCAAACCATAATATTTAGTGGATCTAAAATATATATTTAAGTGTAACCATATTATATTTGGGTACATTTTATTTTAATTCTTGTTCATAGAATAAAGTTTTACTATTGTTATAAGTTACATTGTGTCGTGTGTTTTGATGTTTCCAATATCTACAGAATTTTCATACAGCACCTATAGTTTAAGTAATATTAATTTATATTTAAATTTAATTATTCATTTTTCTACTGATGATTCATTTCCACGATCGATTTGCAGTAGTCATTATTATATTGTTTCCATATTCGATTCACATAGTTAATTTTACATTGACAATTTATTTCCATGATTGACTTACGATATCGATTTTTTTATTGATTATTTCTATATTCGATTTACATAATTCAATTTTATAAGTCACTTTTCTATAATTCAGTTTCACATAATTTAATTTTATAGCTAATTCAAAAAACCTAATTTTGTGATTTATTTCCGTAATTTACTTACCAGTAAATTTTGATTGATTTATCTGATTAATGTCCATGGTTTACTTCCATAGTTTCTTTAGCGATATAGGATAGATTTAAAGTTATTAATTAAAGTTTGGTCAACATATTAGATATATAGAATAAAAATGACAGGGATTAGTTAAGTTAGATTTAATCAATTTTATCTTTTGGTTCATGGTAATGTTGTGAATATTGGGAGCAGACATAAAATCCCTTTCCTGCTCTCGGTGTTTAGAGTGATTCCCAACAGTAAATTCGTATCAAAATTTGACTTAAGATATTTGGGAGTCATATCCATTACAATGTAATCATGTGTAAGTGCATCTCTTGACAGATCTAGACCTTGAGAAAGAACAGTTCAATTATTAATCTAAGAGCTAGTTCGGAAGTCAAGTAGCATCATCTAATAAAATTATCATACTGTTGTTAAAGTAGGGATCATAAATTGATAGTCGATTGACAGGTTAATTTATATGTTTAGAAATAAGATTAGGGATTCTCAGATCAGATAACATAACACCACATTCCGTGTTATATAATTGTAGCTAATTTAAAGTGATAGATGCTGAGAACGAAAAATAAGGTAATGGAATTAAACGGGAGAATTTATTTGGGATAATTTGAGTTATCTAGTGTTAAATTAAATGACAAATTTGTATTATGAACATAGATTATGAGTTCTCTGCATCGATTACTGATTCATTTCCAGTCCGATATAAATGAGAAATGTATATAATAATTTCTGTAGTTACCACTCGAGATCAGATATTTATAATAAAGTTAAGGGAGAAAGTTGTATTATTATTATTATAGATTTGATAATAAATTAATTATGAAATATTTGCATGACTCAACCAAGTTTGAAATTAAGACCACATAGATTAGATGGTTTTATCAATATCATTGTTGTTATTAATTTTTTTAAGAGACGATTTATTTGCTTTCTCCAGTACCCTCTATAGTACTAAATATGTTTTGATTATACATATTATACCTATGATTTGGTAAATTTGAATTAGTTTTCTTAGTAGTATTAAAATATTGTACAGACTCAAACCTGCATCTATATATGTAATATATGCAGGGTTTGAAGTCAGACTTTCACATGACCCACCACTCTCAGTGCAATCTCATATTGCTGACCCACCTGATCACACACATGTTGAAAAGATAATCACCAATAAACGTATTTCATGCTAAACCAGCAATCATGAGTTGGTCCAGATTACTATCCTCACACATATATATGATCAATACTCAGCTTTATATTAAGATAGCCAATCTTTATACTTTAATGGACAGACTTCAAACTATTCCAACTCACAACTCTTTAGCTTTCCATTTCATTGAAAATCTGATGATGGAACGTTCAAAGCCCTTGTTAGTGCCAAGGTTGTCATCCTACCCATGTTGACATATTAGTCATTCTGACCCCTCATGTATAGGAGAATAATCCATTTATACGAACATATGCAAGGGATGGGCAGACCTTTTACACACTATTTAGTAACATATTGAAATGATATAACATTTTCATTTCATTTTTAAAAATATTATTAATAATAGTATAATATCTATATATAATATTATTTAATATTTAGTTTTTACCTTTAGTATATCCCCTAATTAATATAAATTTATTCAATAGATTATTTACTTGGAATTAAAAAAAATATTTAAAAAGTAATGTTAATTATTTATTGTTTTATTAAAAAAAAAATTATTTATTTACACTATTTGTTCTAACAGATTCTGAAATATAGTAAATTATAAATCTAAAAGTAGAAATTAAAAGAAACATTTTTGTCAGTTGTGTTAGATAAATTTATTTAAGAAAAACATTTTTTGATAAAATTCTAGTTCTAATATTTTATATCTTGAAGCAACAAAGATATATTACAAACGAAGGAATAGAATTTAAAGTAACATCCAACAATAAAATCCATAAAAATTAAATATAAACATTACAGAATGTTTATATCATAGCCTAAAAAAATAAGAAATCCTAATAAACCTACTGTTTCTTGAAAGCTTTGATTAAATAAATTTGTAGACTTTTTGCCTTATTTTGATGTTTTCTATTATACCTTAAAGCATATCATTAAAAAATACTACTTATAGATTTTATGGAATTTTTTAACAAGTGTTTTGAACTTGAAAATGATGATGATGATGATGATGATAATATTAAATAATAGTTCTTCAACTATTAAACCACTAAACATCACATGATCATCATTGCCTATACTTACATAAGCTATTAAAACAGAAGTAACATTCTCCACAGAGTAGTTTTCAATTTGGATTCAGCTTTATAGTTAACTGAATTAGTAAAAGGTAGCTGTTAGAGGATTGCACTACATCCTAAGATGTAAGTGTAGTGCTCTCAGATCCAAAAGCTACTTACTAATGAAAGCAACAAGTTAGAAACTAATCTTGGGATATTGGACAAGTAGTACTGCATAGGGATTTTATGCACAAACCTTCTTGCATCCATTGATTACTCTGGCTTGCAGTGTGTAAAGAGTTTTGTCTTTATATTAATATTGCTTAACATTCATTTAGATAAATATTGTGTGGGCAAGGCTTCATGCTCACTATGATAACTATATTTGTTAAGAATTCCATCTATCTACTATTAACTTGTGAATTTATTTTTCTTTTCTTTTTTTTTTAAAAAAAAAAAAAAAACAATATTATTGGTTTCAATTAAATGAATAAGTTTGTGCAATTAGAAAAATATTATAGGGTAATGATTAATAAATTTAATAATAAAAAAGATAATAAAATGAAAGTGTTAATTTTATTTAAAGATGTATAATATATGACGGTTTGAACTCAGACTTTTACACAACCCTCAATTATTCATGCGATCTCATACTTCTGACACACTTGATCACACACATGTCAAAAAGATAAATAACCACCAATATACATATTTTGTGCTAAACCAGCACTCATCAGTTGGTCCAGATTATCATCTCCACATATATATATAATCAATGATCAGCCTATATTAAGATAACTAATCTTCATACTTTAATGGACAGGCTTCAATCCACTCCACCCCACAATTCTTTAGCATCCATGTCATTGAAAATCTGATGATGGAATCATCAAAGCCCTCACATTGGTGCCAACCCTCTCATCCTACCCATGTTGTGCCATAACACATTCTGACCTCTCATGTACAGGACATAATCCATTTTCATACATATACAGGGGATGGGCAGACCTTACAACACTATATTTTTAATATATGAATTTTTTCTACATATATGTGATTAAGTGTGTCAGCAGTATGAGATAACATGGATAGTTGAGCATCATATGAAAGTATGAATTCAAACCCCTACATATTATATAATGGACTGCAGGTATGAAAAACTCTGTACTATAGGAAAAATTCTGATATTAAAAATATAGTGCTGTGAGATCTGCCCATCCCTCTTATATGTATGTAAATAGATTATGTCCTGTACATTAGGGGTCAAAGTGACTTATGGTTAACATGGGTGGTATGAGAAGGTTGGCACCAAAGTGGGCTTTGAGCATTCCATCATCAGATTTTCAATGAAATGGATGGCTTAAGAGTTGTGAGGTGGAGTAGATTGAAGCCTGTCCATTAAAGTATGAAGATTGGCTAATCTTACTATAAGCTGAGCATTGATTGTATATATGTGTGGAGATAATAATCTGGATCAATTGACGAATGCTGGTTTAGCATGAAATATGTATATTGGTGATTATTTATCTTTTTTTTGTGTGTGATCAGGTATGTCAGCAATATGAGATAGCATGGATAGTTGAGGATCATGTGAAAGTCTGAGTTCAAACACCCTATATATTACATATTGGAGTGCAGGTATGAAAAAGCATGTACTGTAGAAAAAATCCATATATTAAAGATGTATAGTAAAATATAAAAAAGTAAAAAACTGGAATACTTTCTCTAATTAATATGTTAACAAAGATTTATTAAAGCTGCAATCAAACCAGCATGGATTTCAGGTTGTCTTTATAATTAATAGTAGTAGTATACTACTCATTTATATATTAATAAGTTATTCAATAATAAACCCAAAACATTTACTTTGAATGCCATTGATTTTGCATTGTTAAAATTACAAGATATTTGTAAATCTTTATTTACAAAATCAACAGTTTGTTTTAAATTGACAAGAAATATTGAAAGGTGTTCAGCAAAGATAATAGATAATTTAGTAGAAAATATTAATCAAAAAAAAATATTTAAAATCCTTGGATGGAAATTTACTAAATTTAAAGAAATTAAATACTGAAAATAAATCTATCAAAAAATTAAAGTTTTAATACTATTAAATTTTTTAATTATTAAATATATTTTTGAAAAATGAAAATTGATTAATTCTTTAACAAAAGAATATTTCTCAAAACTAAATTAAATTTTAAACATAATGGTAATTTGTTAGAAATTTAAAATATTAAAAAATATGTTGCTGAATGATTTAATAATGTTTTTTTTTTCTTTCTATGTCAATACACAGTATACCAATACAAGATTTGGCATTTGATTATTCTTTTCTTAATTCCTTTTTATGTGTCAATCTTATTGATTTTCAGGTGTCTTATCTAACAGATTGTTTAAATATTATTCCATCAAATAGATTACATAGATTAATGCCAAGAATTTTAAAGAAAAAAAACTGCCTTATATATGGTGTGGCTCATTAATATAATCTTTCTTTAAGAATTGTATCATTTGAAATTTTGTAATACTATACCTATTATAAAAAAGAGTGATTGGTTCCTTATTTTTTGATAATTATAGACCACCTTATATTATTTTTGTGATTTTTAAACTTTTAGAAATACTTGATAAAAAACAAAGATGTCACTTTTACTTAAAAATAATATGCGCAAAAGTATGATTTTATTTCTAATAAAAACACACTGGCTGTTTACTATAATCATATGCATAATTTGATATCATTCATAGATAATGATAACTTATTTAAAATGTTTGCCACTGTATCTCATAAAATTTTACATAAATGCATATTTGCAATCTATTCACACCTTGACTTATCCTGGATTCTATTTTATTTTTAATAGATATAAATAATATATTTTCATTATAATTGGAATCAAAAATGTATGATTTTGCAGATGGTATTTATTGCTTTGCCTCGTGCTGCAGTTTCATATAATGATCATGAAAAAATAATTAATGATAATTTACTTTTAATTAGCAAATAGTTAGATTTTAATTTTTTATCACTTAGTTTTATTAGAATAAAAGATACATTTTCCTTGTAAATTTATTTCATATTCTTTTCACATAAATAATTGTAATAATTACTTTTTGCATTGCTATTATATTGGTGCCAATATATTTAAAATTATTTGTAGAGATTAAGATAGCTAATTGTTAACTGAAAATATGTTGTTACACATCTAAGGATTGTGTAAATGTGGATGATTAGAATATTTACTGGTTTGTCTAATTATATTTAAGAAAATCAATTTCAAGTTTGGTAATGACATAAATAGCCAAACTACAAGAAAAAACTTTGCCTTTTGTCTTTGATTTTTTGCTGTTATCATGAATTGTCAGAAATCTCTATAAACAATTAAAGTAATCAAGATACATTTCTAGTTATCATTAAAAAACTTCTTTCTGGACAGGGAGCCCATAACCATTAGGATGTCCAACTCCAGTTGCTAAATTAAAATCAATACTGTGCCAATGACTTTCTTATATATAATATTGCAGCTAAAACAATGAAAAATTTTAATATATCTCAAACCCAATTGTGACTAATATTAGAAAATCAACAACTGAAAATTTCACTAGAGAACCAGTAAAGAACTCCCCTGCTTTCATGTTAATGGAAACATGTATATATGTAAAAGTAATTGTATCTTTACATGGAATAATCTCTTCTCAGCCATATTTTGGACTCATCATAACAAGTTTATTCTGTTTATGAACAATAACAATTTAAAAAGCTAAAAAAAACTCTTTAGTCAGCAATCTCATATTTATCTATATTGCTAATTTTTTTATTCATTTTATATATTTATTTTATCATATTTCATTGACATGATAACAATTTGCATCATTTATGTATATATAAGGGATGCCCTTAATATATTAATAAAATGTATATATGATATTAAATTGTAACAAGAAGAAAACTGCAGGGAGTTTAGTTTTTGTTAAAGTAAAAAATTAAATTGAAATAAATTTTGTGAATACTTATCTAGAATTTTAAATAATAAAATTGTTTTAATAATCATTTATTTTAAGCAGATGTTAGATCAAGCTTTCTCCTAGAGAGTTAATTTGTTTTTAAAGAATATAACAAAGATTTAGTTTTTAAATAGTTAAAATTTAGCTTATAAAATTCATAACTTTTAAGCTATTTCAATTTATCTAAACAATATATTTAGAAATTAATGAAAATATGATGAGTGAATGGGAGTAATGTTGATATGTGCATATACATATAATTACTTTAATAAGTTGATTTTGTTGTGCCTGCAACTCTAGGAAATTTGCCATTTTATTTTGTGTTGTTACATATACACATCTAAAATTAAGAAGTTGAATATAAGTGTGTGTATTTTATATAGTGATCCTATAGATATTTTATCCACTGCCTTTGAGTTCTGTGTATATGTTTATTTGACTCCCCATAATATATATATATATATATATATATATATATAATTCTCATAGTTTTTAATTTATGTATAGTTTGCCCAGGGATAATTTTAATTTATACTCTGGGTTTAGGACATTTTCCCCTAGAACTATATTTTCCTGTCTTTGAATGTTAAATTTATGTGTAATTCCCTCATGGATGATCTTCATTTTACTCCAGGTTTAGAGATTATTCTTGAAAGAATCATTTTCCCCCACACTTGGATTTTAAGCTTGCATGTACTTTGGTCATGTGATGAATTTAATTTGTTATTGTAAAATGTTTATTCTGTGGTTTTACTTTCAATGCAGCATAAAATCAAATGCATGTTGTCAAGGGATGATTTTATAATGGCCTTCACATTGTGAATATTTTAATATGTTTTACTGTTGCCTATTCTTTTAAATTAATAAAAGTAAATGTGCACATCCTGACATAGCTAACATTTATAGGAGTCAGAAGAACAAGTAACAATCTTTGGAAATGATACTTAATTAATAATACATGTTTGTTGTTATATATATTCAAGGGCTACATTTATGCCAACAAATCCTATATATGCAAATAAGAAAAGAGTAATATGAGTTTGTGCATTATAAATGAATTGTTAATAAATTTATTTTGTTTGTTATCAAACTAATCTTAATGTGTGTTTGCTGTTGTCTATATTACCAAATGATGTTTCTAAAAAATCTGTTTTCCACAACCTAGAGACAATTTTCAGTATCTATTCATAATTGAATATAGCTGTGTAGATATTTATAATTAAGATACTCACCAATAAACTCTAAGTCTCCTGAAAAGACATGTGATGTGATGATGCACCATGGCTTCTACTTTCTCAGAGTTAGGAATCTCTCAACAACAATGCCCAGGGAATCCTATTAGCCACCTTCCCTTTCCATTATCCACCCTATGTTTTTCCCACATTCTTCCCTAACCTGCTCCAACCCATTTCCACAACAATCTTTGTCAATTCTATAACCTTTATATATAAATCCCCTTAATCTTTTCCCAAATCCAGCATAAAAAACCCACTTTCAGTATAATCACTTTGTTTATATTTATTCTCCCATAAATTCATTATGTGTACCTTTTCTGCTTGTAGGCATTTACATTCAGTTAACAGATGCTGAACACTTTCTATGCCTTCCTTAAATAACTTGCAGACTAAATCACCAATATTGTCCATTTATGTGTATATTCCCTTAGTGGTAACGATCCTGTTCCAGCCATAAAATACTGTTGGCTATTAGGAACAGGTGAATGTATTTGGAAAATTTAAATAAAGTTTGAATTTTTTAAAAAACATTCAATATTTAATATTAGTTGATGAAATTACTATTAAAATGTCATCATCACAAACCTTCACACAAACACAAAAACATACATAAAAACAATACTTGAATATATATATAAATACAAAGTAGAAATAAAATCATAAATCACCTTAAAATTAACAATTTAAAAAAAAATAATAATAAAAATCTATATTTTATTATCTATAATCCTATATTGTTCCCCAAAATACATTCTAGCTACTCAAATTTAAATTCACATAAAAACATTATAATAAATTAACATTGCAATATTATTATTTCATTGTAGTTAAAACATTTAGAAAAACTATCAAATATCTTAATTATTATTTATTATATTCCATACAGTTTTTTTCTATGTACAAATATTTGTACTCTTTTGTTAAATTTTTATTATTTTTAAAGTTTAATTCTATAATAAGCATTTTTGTTTCTGTTCAGAATCAAAAACAATAATTTCAATTTATTCAAGTTAGTTCTTAATTTAATTTTTGTATCACTCACATATAAGTTACTTTATCATTTTTTATATATTCTAAACATTCAACCAAATGTATTCCATTCAACAGATCTAGTTAAATCATTATTCCTTTTGTATACTTCTTTTCTTTCAATATATGGTTTATATTTCCTGTATGACATCATAATTGTTTTACTAACTAATTAAAAATATTTATAAAATATATTTTTACTTTTATCTTTATTTTTATTATTTTCTTAATAAATAAGAAAACTTACATCACATACTAAAATGAAATGAGTATATCGAGGTATCTTATTAAAATAATAATAATAAAGAAGAATTAGATCTGCTGAAAATATATTTGATTAAATGATTAGATTATAATAGTTAATATAAAAAATAAATTAAAAACTAAAATAAAACAGTATTTACAAAATAGCAATTCCAGAATACTATTTTATTCTAAAAAAATCACTTTAATAGTGAAATAGAATATTAGAGATGGTAAGAACTTATCAAAAGTGATTTAACTAAGAACATTTATGTATAGACGCAAAACAACCTGTATTCAATAGAACAAATGGTAAAAAAATAATTTAAAAAATTTTCTACATATTTTAAATAAAAATATAATAATGATATAATCAATGTGATATAACAGTTTTAATGTGAACTTTAATTAGAGAAACATTTTTGTATTAACAATAAATTATAAACTAAAAATTTAAGACTACATGTAACACATTAAATGTATAAACTTTTAAATATTTGTAATTCCAAAGTTCCGGAATCAGAGATTTCAGATTAATGGTTAATCTATTTGTATAAGATTTTTATATTATGATTTTGTACAATTATTTCAAAAGTGTGCCTTCATAAAGACCATAATTATAAAATTAATACTGAATAAAGAATACATTGATGCATATTTAAAAAACAAGTCTTTTTTAAATATATATTTTGGTGATTATATATATTTGAATAAATGTATTAAATTTAAAAAGAACATTTTGAATTTGATTGTAGATTAGTGATTTTTTTAAATAATATATTCCAAAAGTGTGTTCCATTGAAGATGTTTCATTAAATATAACAAAGAATTTAATTAAAAATAGATAAAAAGAATTTGTTTAATTACTATAAAATTTCATCCAGTTATATTTAGAACCAATTAGTAAATTTGTTAATTTCATTTGAAAATAAATAAATAAAACTATCTAAAAAACTTACTTCGTTTAAACTTTAATAATATAGAACAGTTGAAAAAAAAAAAAGATATAAAAAATAAAAGCAAATATATTTAATCGTCAATCTTTATAAATTATAAACTCTGGCTGAATAGCAGAGGAAAAAAAGAATGATTGTAAGAATATTTATTGAACTTTAGGCATACCAATTACAGTTAACAAACACACGTTATAAATGATCAAGAAATAAATTAGCAAAGAAAACTTTAAAACTATCTATATTCTCGAAAGATGGCAAAGATCGTCATAAATTACCCAAAGCAATTAACATTCGAATATATATTTGCTTTCAGTTAATAGCATCTCTAAGATCAAGCTTCTATAAACATAAAGAAAAAACAAATAATAGACTCTACTGCTTTTAAAAAATATATTAAATCAATGTTTTAAAAAAACTTTTACAAAAGTATAAAATCCAATATATATATATATATATGTATATGAGAAACACGACTTTTATGCTATTGTTATTATGGTTATGCATGATTTAAATAAATTCTATTAAATGTCTGTCATCAATTAATTACAATATAATGTATACTTTTAATTAAAATATAATATTTATTAAGAATACAAATCCAGATAGTTAGTATTGCTGGTCAACTTTTCAGTAGGTCTACTTAAAACGTGCTTGAATACATCTTTTCTTATTGAGGTATCACATATAAATATATACAAATTGTTATCTTTATGAAAAAAGGTTCTCATTTTATAACTGTAATTTTAACTTTTTTTTTAACATATTAATACTTCCGACTGCTATAATTCACAAACTAAAATAATAAAAAATTCAAACAATATCACAATTCATTTTCTTATTTGTGATTGGTGAAACTATAATCACAACTACATTCTAAAGTCTCGCTATTATTGTTCATTCCTGAGAATATTAACAAATTCTCAAATTCAAAAGTCATTGTTATTTTTGTCAGCATATATATTTATAATATTTAAATACAATTTATTGGTTATTATAATAATTTCAATTGTAAAAAAAATTCTGGCTTTTTGCAAAAAAAAAAAAGATAGTACAGAATATATATAGTTCAGTGTATTTTTCTAGTGAATACAAATTCAACAATTTGCATGAAGCATATAAAATTATGATTTCATACAGACTAGTAATACCATGAGCAAGAATTTCTTTTCCATCAGTTCTCACCAGAAATTATTTGAGCATCTTGTCAGATAGATTCACAACATGTTCTATTAGTCATTAACTTTTTTTTTTGCTTTATTGCTTTTCTTTTTATAAAATGTAATTGACAAAAGTATTATGTTAATCATACACCTAAACATATATATAAACAAAATACACTAGAATAACTGAACTCTACAAAATTAAAAATGCTTATATAAAATTAAACAATAATTTCTTTGCTATAGCCAGCTTATGGCTTCTTCTGCCATCTTGAGTAGCAATACAATGTTAATATTTAAATCTTGCTAAAATTAGACAACAATAACATTCCCACCAACTTTTTATATATTGTGAATACTAATACAATTACATTATTTATTCAATACATTATCTGTACTATTTATAAAATATAACTCCTTGATTTTTCTTTTTTTCCAAATCACTTTCCACATGCAAAACAAAAACCCAAAGCAGAATTATCCACTACAAATCACTGCATGTTCTGCAAAAACAGATTTATACCTATGTATGTCTGTGTGCATGTGTGTAAACATATTGTTTTATACATTCACACACACACACACATATATATATATATATATATATATGTACACATCTCTATTTATTTCCAAAACTGATATAATTTCATCTTCTAATGTACATGATTAGGCAATAACAAAAATTATACAAATAAAAGTTTGCAAATACAGTGTGTGTATGTGTGGATGAAACATTAATATATATATATATAAGTATGAAGTTTTTAAGCAAAATATATCATATAAATATAATAAATTTATCAATAACAGCAATGAAGAAAATTATTAAACAGTAACAATAAAAAGTATTGTTAACCTAAATATCAAAAAAGTTACATTATTTTATTATTACTATTACATACAGAGTGTTACAATGGATGGAGACATATACATAATTAAGAATTAGGAAGAAAACGATATCTAAACATAAAAAGAATAAGATAATAATCACATTTTACTGAGTTTAAAAATTAATAAAGAGACTATACTTAAAACATAATAATTAAATATAAAGTAATAAGATAATGTAAACATATAATAACCACATTCCACTCTTTTTACACTTTGAAGCAAAATATATTTATTTATTAATATTACAGTTTCAATTGTTCCTAGCAGTCTTCGTCAGATCTACAAAAATTTAAACATTATATTAATACAACCATATTTCATACATATATCTATTAAATTTTTACAATTTTACCAACTTAATTATTACCATAAGTTTATTCATAAAACTTACTATTATATAACTTTAAAATCTACTTTACCCTTTATTTCTATTCTTAGTTATTATTATACTAATATTTATTCAATTTTTTCTTTTGCCATAATTTTATAATTTCAATGTAATATTATTTTATTACTATATTCATAATTTAACCTTATTTTACATATTACTTTATTCACAAATTTAACTTTATTTTACATTTCACCCATTATACTAATTTTTAATTATTTTATTCCATTCCTTAATTCCATTTTACCCATATTTTATTCCTGCCTCTTCCATTTACTTATCTCTTATAAAATTATTTTAATTATTTAATTCTTATATGTATTTTTATTTTATATCTTACCTTAATATCTACTAAACTCTCACTGCTCTATGCCACCATTTTCTATCCCATAATATACTCTAATTTCTTTTAATTTATATACAGCTCCCTCTATTATCTATTATACAAACTACTTATTTTAATTCTTATTAGTTTTCACTGTTATTTTATTTATTTTTTATATTAAGATAGTTTTTAAACCACTTTCTCTATTAATATTTGGATTTATCTTCTTTATTAAAATTGCCTCCCTTATTTTTCTATCCCTCCTACTACTTGCATAACTTATCATTCTAATATTCTCTTTTTCTAGTTTATGACCTGTCTCCATAAAATGCATATATACCGGTGATCCTCTATCATATTTATGTTGCTTTAACCTGGTATATATTGAATTTTTCGTCTCACCGACATATTTATTCATAATCCCTTTATCCCTACATTTTCTGCATTCTATCTCATAAACTCCATTTATATATTTCTTCTCTCCACTTATATACCTATTATCTAAAATATCCATTATATTTTTCTTTTTTATATATTCACTACTTTATATTTAATATCATTTTTAAAATCTTTATTAATTTTTTTAATAATATTATTAATTCCCCTTACTATACTACTATCATTAACTTTTATTCCTATGTATTCCTTCTTTTCTGATCATTTCCCTTCATCCTTTCCCTCTTTTTTATATAACTTTTCTATCTTTTTTATATTGTTTTTCAGAACAATTAGAAAGGAAATTGGTTAATAGAATTACTAAAAAAGAAGAAGGAATATTTCAACAATTGTATAATAGGAAGAAGGATATGATAAATAATAAAACTAGAATAAGACATGAAAAGAAATTGGATAAAATAGTAAAGGAAAGAGAAGAAGAGAAGGGTGAGAAGAGAGAAGAAATAGGAAAAGAAAACAATGTACGTAATCTGACAAAAATAAAATTAGAAGAAGAAATAAGAATGATAAATAAAGGACTAAAATATGTTCCATATGGAAATAATAAAAGAAGAGATATAATGGAGGTGCAGGTGGGAATGAAGATAATGTTACAGAAGTATATGGAGGAAAAATATGGGATATATTATTATCAAAATAAAGATGTTTATAGTATAATTAATAAAGGTGATAAAAAATGGTTTGAGAAGTTAAAGGAAGAAGTAAATAATCTGATATATAGAATTAAAAATGTAAAGGATAGAAAGATAAAAAAAAGAAAGAACAAAAGTAAATGATATTATTGAAATGAAAAAGAAATATGGTAGAGAAATAATGTTTATTAAATCGGATAAAGAAGGAAAATTAGTTATGATGTATAAACATGATTATATAAAAAAGATGGAAGAGATGTTAGAAGAAGAATTTTTTATAAAAATAAAGAAAGATGATACAGGGGTGAATAATAAAAAATATATACAATGATTAAAGGTTTATATAACAAAGGATTAGTAAATAGAGGATTATTAGAGAACTTAGTTACTAAGGATTGTGAAGTGGCAAAAATATATGGGGCACCAAAGATTTATAAAGAAGGTATACCATTAAGACTGGTGATTAATGGAAAGGGGTCATATTACGATAGAGTATCGAAATGGTTAGGAAAGATATTCAGAAAATATGTAAATAGAGAAAGTAGGACATTTATAAAGAATAATAAATATTTAGTAAAGGAAATTAAGACAATAGTAAAAGAATATAGTAAATATAAATTGACAATGGTAAAGATGGATGTAGTGTCTATGTATACAAATATTGATGTAGAAAAAGCAACTAGTTTGGCAATTAATAAATATAAAGAAGATAGGGAAAGGGCAATAGTAGAGATAATAAAAAATTTAATGGAAATATGTTGTAAAGATATAACTTTTGAATTTAATGGAGGGTTTTATAAACAGAAAGAAGGATTGTTAATAGGAGGTGCATTGAGTGGGGTATTGAGTGAGATATATATGCAGGATATGGAAGATCAAATGATAGGGGATGAGAATGCACCAATATTAATTAAAAGATATGTGGATGATTTTCTGTTAATATTTAATAGGGGTGAGAGACAGATAAAATAATTTATAGATAAAATAAATAAAATAGAAAAGAAGATACATTTTACAATAGAATGGGAGAATGATAATAGATTGGCATATCTAGATATAATGATAAAGAAGGAATATTATGAGAAAAGATGTAAAGTAAAAACAGAAGTGTTTAGAAAAATGGGTATTACAAATGCACAAAATTGGGGTTCTAATATGGATATTAAGCATAAGATTAGTTCTATAAGTTCTAAGGTATATAGAGCAAAATATTATTGTGATGAAGGAGAGGAATATGATAAGGAAATAAATAGAATAAAGGAAGATTTTAAGAAGAATGAATATCCAGAAAAGGTAATAAAAAACAATATAAAAAAGATAGAAAAGTTATATAAAAAAGAGGGAAAGGATGAAGGGAAATGAAAAGAAAAGAAGGAATACATAGGAATAAAAGTTAATGATAGTAGTATAGTAAGGGGAATTAATAATATTATTAAAAAAATTAATAAAGATTTTAAAAATGATATTAAATATAAAGTAGTGAATAAAAGAAAGAAAAATATAATGGATATTTTAGATAATAGGTATATAAGTGGAGAGAAGAAATATATAAATGAGGTTTATGAGATAGAATGCAGAAAATGTAGGGATAAAGGGATTATGAATAAATATGATGGTGAGACAAAAAATTCAATATATATTAGGTTAAAGTAACATAAATATGATAGAGGATCACCGGTATATATGCATTTTATGGAGACAGGTCATAAACTAGAAAAAGAGAATATTAGAATGATAAGTTATGCAAGTAGTAGGAGGGATAGAAAAATAAGGGAGGCAATTTTAATAAAGAAGATAAATCCAAATATTAATAGAGAAAGTGGTTTAAAAACTATCTTAATATAAAAAATAAATAAAATAACAGTGAAAACTAATAAGAATTAAAATAAGTAGTTTGTATAATAGATAATAGAGGGAGCTGTATATAGATTAAAAGAAATTAGAGTATATTATTGGATAGAAAATGGTGGAGTAGAGCAGTGAGAGTTTAGTAGATATTAAGGTAAGATATAAAATAAAAATACATATAAGAATTAAATAATTAAAATAATTTTATAAGAGATAAGTAAATGGAAGAGGCAGGAATAAAATATGGGTAAAATGGAATTAAGGAATGGAATAAAATAATTAAAAATTAGGATAATGGGTGAAAGGTAAAATAAAGTTAAATTTGTGAATAAAATAATATGTAAAATAAGTTTAAATTATGAATATAGTAATAAAGTAATATTACATTGAAATTATAAAATTATGGCAAAAGAAAAAATTGAATAAATATTAGTATAATAATAACTAAGAATAGAAATAAAGGGTAAAGTAGATTTTAAAGTTATATAATAGTAAGTTTTATGAATAAACTTATGGTAATAATTAAGTTGGTAAAATTGTAAAAATTTAATAGATATATGTATGAAATATGGTTGTATTAATATAATGTTTAAATTTTTGTAGATCTGACGAAGACTGCTAGGAACAGTCGAAACTGTAATATTAATAAATAAATATATTTTGCTTCAAAGTGTAAAAAGAGTGGAATGTGGTTATTATATGTTATATATTAGAAAAGCAAAAATAAAGAAGGAAAGAGGAAGAGAAGTTATTGAAGATTATAATGTAAACATCAGAGTTTCTTGGTGGGATTTTAGAATTTAATTATAAATTTACTTCTTGAATTTTATAATTGTGATAATTAATTTAATATTATTAAAATATGATAATTTATAGTCATATTTATCACAAACCAATATGAACAGTAATAAAAATATACAATAAATAATATATAAGGTATTGTGTAATGTTCTGTGGCAGTTCACAACAAAAGATAAAACAAATTTTAATAATTATTTTTAATGTTTAATTTAATTTAGGATTTTTATACCTCGTGCTTTTATATTTTTATTTATTCATTTATATTACTAAGTATTTATGTACTTATTGATCTCATTGTTACCTTAATTAAATATTGGCAATTCTACCACCATTTTTTTTCAAATTTATCTTTTCATTATAAATATTTCAGTTTATTTTTTGAAACATCTCTAAGTTTGTATACCACTTTCTCCATTTTCCTTAATCAAAAAAGGAATAATATCTAACTTTATATATTTAATATTATAGAAATGAAATTTTGTTTTTCTTAGTAATAATTCATTGTATAATAAAAATAAGATTTAAATAAGAATTTAATCCAGTATAAGATATTGTATGGCAAACATTTGAGAAAACATTTCTTAAAAAAGATCTTAAATTATTGCAAACTACCATGATCACATAAGTCCTTGATAAAATATATTGCAAATTTATTAAAGTATGTTAATTTACAGGAAATCACAGTATGGATTAGTTATTATTTAAAGTTCTAAATTATAATTACAATTTAGATAACAATATTTATTTGTTATTAATATTAGAAAACATAAATATAAAAAATAGTATAATTTTAATTATAGATTAAGGTTACAAGTCTTTTCTTAATCGATATACTACCTATAGAGTTAGGTAAAATCCCTCTTGATATCTTATATATGGAATAATTAGTTAATTAAAAATCAATGATAATCCTGAGATCCCCTTAGTATAATAATATTATTATTATGACTATTTTTTATTATAATCCTATAAAAGTGATAATAATAAAAGATCAATATACAATAAAATAATCATATAACATATTAACTTAAATTTAATAATTATAGATGTTTTATTATATTTATTTAAATATTATTATTAGTCATGGGAATATTTAGATACTTAATAAGGAGGAGTGTCTTAGTATTCTTATGCCATTGAACACACACTTGTGTAGTTGTTTAATGTTAGAGTATGTAATCTTCTTAATAAAATAAGTGTGTCTCATAATTGATAAATAATATAAAGTAAACATAATTTAGAAATTATTAAGAGTATCAAATTGTACCTTGATAAAATAACAGTATAGCCTAATTTAGTGACTTGTCATCGTTTTTAGGGGTCATCGTCCTATTGGCAGGACACAGATTATAAATACACCCTTACATACATCAAATATAATAAATATAAGAAATAAAGTTAAATAGCACAACACCACCATATTGTAGGAGAAGGGAGTTTTTAATTTTAAATATCTAATTGTAATTAAGGGAAATAGAAATGTTCAACTGTTTATATACATCCAACAGATCTCCAAAAACTATATAATATTAATAACACTAATACTAATATATATTGCTAAGTATATTAATATATAGCAAACAAATGTCACCAAATTTAAAACAGTCAATGATGATTCAAATTTATTAAATAAAAAAGTCTAGAAAACATACTAATAACTTTTTATTAGGGCATATTAGATTATCCAATAATGAATATTTTGGTAGTATAATTTTCACTACATCAATCAGGCAAGGTAGCGAATGGTTACTTTCCACTTTTAACAGCATGTGTAAGGATGTAATCATAAACATATGACTAAAGACATGGGAAAAAAGCTATGATTCCCAAGATGCACATTTTGTGCTCAACTAGCACTTAAGTTGGGCCAGAACATTACAGAAATATTATTTGTCTTTAGAAAAGTTTTCTTGTGTTCAAACTAGTGATTTTTCAGCTATAAATGAAACTAAAGCTTCTTCTGTTGTTAGTTATTACAAATATTATTCAATTAACTGAAATATTAAATGTTGAAATAATCAGTGATATTAAAAATCAAAGAAGACAAATCTCATAATAATGTATGATCATATACCTAATTCTATAAATAAAGAAAGTTATCTTATTGTGATATATTTTGATCTCAGTAAAACATTTAATAAGATGAATCACACTATCTGGTTATTAATATTGGATTATCTAGGTTTCTCTCCTCTTTTTTTACATATGTTTACATTCAATGAATGTTCAAATTATATTATTTACAGTTTCAAAACATCTAAAACCTAATATAAAAATAAAGTTTCTCAAACATGCTTGGACATACTTTATTTTCTCTATTCACTTATGATATATGTCATATTTTAAGATTTATAACTTATTAAAATTTGCTCATGATATAAAATTATTTTTTAGGATTAATAAACTATCTGATAATCTATGATTGCAAGACTCGGTAAATAAATTTATAATTTGATATAAAATAAATCATGATTGTTAATATTGATAAAACAATCATTGTCAAATTAAATAATAAAATTTTATCAAAATTATTTCATTACTCTGATAATAATTCTCTTATTCTAGAAAAGATAGAATAGAATAATTAAGAGTCTAATTTACTAATAATAATTCTATTTTTAACCAGCATCAGTAAAATTAATCTTAAATGCAATAGAATTATTGGGAATCATAATGTGATCCAATAAAAGATCTTACATAATCATTCATATATTGATTTATTTTACATAATAGTATTATTCTGTTGTTTGGAAAACTGGTACAAAATATTATAATGATAAATTGAAGAATAAAATGAAAGGTGTTTTTTAATTATCAGTGGCAAGAAAAATGCACTATATGCAAAAAAAAATATGTTGAATGATGTAGCATTTCTAAGAAAAATTGTTTAACATAAAATGCATGCACTAGAATTTATTTATATTATATTTTTTAAGACAGGTATATTTTATATACCTGGAGTTTAGATGTAATGTAGGGGTTTGAACACAAACTTTCAAGCTTGCTTCAGTAATCCACTCTATGTCATACAATGGATACCTATGACCAGACATATGTGAAAAAGATAAATCTTCTCCAATATAGTAGTTTATACTAAAACAGCACTCATCAGTTGGTCCATATCATCATCTCCCATATATATATATATATATATATATATATATATGATATATGGAGGATATATATATATATATATATATATATATATATATTCCATCCTCCAATTCTTCAGCCATCCATACTAATGATAATATGATGATGGCATGCCCAAAGCCCATATTGATAATATTATTGTCATGTCCATGTTGACCATAAGTCACCCTGATCCCTCATGCATAAGATCTTGTCCATTTAAATATACAGGAATGGGAAGCATAGAAGCTGAATTTGTAATATTTTAAAGACAAAATAAATGTCCGCTAACATTAATAATACAATAACGAAACTTAAATATATTCCAAACAATGGTAAACAATTTATAATACAATATAAATAAAAACTCATAAAGAAATATTTTCGATTATATTCATAATCATTATCAACTCAACTTTCAAAATGGAATATATATATATATTATTAATCAATTTCTGTATTCCAATTATAATAATATATATATATATAATTATTCAAAACAATACAATAGTTAATACAGTAAAAAATATTTTAAAAACAAATATATACCACAATTTAATAGAAGTACTTTCAACTATCTATGTAATCAGTATCAACTAGATTCAAATTGTATTACAAAAACCATTATAAAGAAATACTTCATTAATTAAATTAATAAATTGTGGAGAAATTGATGTATGAAGTATTTCTTTTTGTTTACATTTGTAATGCTTTTTTGTAATACAATTTGAATCTAGTTGATAATGATTACATAGATAGTTGAAAGTACTTCTATTAAATTGTGGTATATATTTGTTTTTAAAATATTTTTTACTGTCTTAATTATATATATATAAGTAAGCATTTATTTTTATAGCGTCTGCATATAATTATAATTTACATTCATATCGGCCATTCAAGCCAATTGTGCAAACGCTTTGCGAGTGTTAAATAATAAATGAATGCCTTCTGATCAATACAAGATATAGAATTTATGCAGGAATAAAAAAGGATTTATTCCTGCATAAATTCTATATCTTGTATTGATCAGAAGGCATTCATTTATTATTTAACACTCGCAAAGCGTTTGCACAATTGGCTTGAATGGCCGATATGAATGTAAATTACAATTATATGCAGACGCTATAAAAATAAATGCTTACTTATATATATGATTAAGTTTCAGTTGGAATGACGTTTAGTAAATTCTAGCAAATTTCATCGCGTCATTCGTTCAGACATTGTATATAGTGATTTAAAAGTGACTGTTCTATCGTCACACCTTCTGTGCAAGTACTTCAGATTTGCTCATATATAAATATTTGAGTCGTAGGAATAAGAGGATCCTTTTTATTCCTGCATAAATTCTATATCTTGTATTGATCAGAAGGCATTCATTTATTATTTAACACTTGCAAAGCGTTTGCACAATTGGCTTGAATGGCCGATATGAATGTCTTAATTATAGTATTGTTTTGAATAATTATATATATAATCAGTGCTCAGTTTATATTAAAATAGCAAATCTTCACACTTTAATGGGCAGGCTTCAATCTACTCTACTCTCTAACTCTTCAGTCATCCATACCAATGGTAATCTGATGATGTATTACCCAAATCTCTTGTTAATCCCAAAATTCTATGTATTTAAATGAATCAGAGTGACTTATGGTCAACATGGGAATGACAATAATATTGTCATTAACAAAAATTGGGCATTCCATCAACAGATTATCATTGATATGGATGCTGAAGAATTGGAAGGTGGAGTAGACTGAAACCTGCCTATTAATGTGTGAAGAATTGTCATCTTAATATAAACTGAACATTGATTATATATGTGTGTGGAAGATGATGATCTGGACCAACAGATAAGTGCTGGTTTAGTACAAAATATGGATATTGGAGATCATTTATCTTTTTCACATGTTTGTGGTCATGTGCATCAGTTGTATAAGATAGTGGATGGCTGAAGAGAGCTTGAAAGTCTGTGTGTAAATCCTTTATGCTACATTTAAACTCCGTGTATATAAAATATACTTATCTTTAAAATATTACAAATTCAGTTTATATCCTGCCTATCCTTCTTCTGGGTAATTAAATGGACAACTTCCTAAACATGAGGGATCAGTGACTTATGCTCAACATGGGCATAACAATAATATTGGCATTATCAAGGGATTTGGATAGTCTATTGTCAGATTATCATTGGTATGGATAGCTGAACAGTTGAAGGGTACAGTAGATTGAAGCATGCCCATTAAAGTGTGAGGTTTTCCTATCTTAATATAAACCAAGCACTGATTACATATTATAATTGTAGAATACCTAATATATCAAGAAACAATGTTTTATTTTAAATTAAAAAATACAATCCTAATGATTATAAAAACCCAGCAATGATTAAAATATCTATATTATATAATATGCTATTTTTTGATGTTGATATTTTCAATTTGAATTTTTACTCATATGCTCAATAAAATGGATTGAATATTTGATTCTTTTTATGCACTTATAGAAGAAAATGAAAAATTTAATACTTTATTTAAAGCAATTATGTAATAAGACTTACATTTATAATAATTATTCATCACAGATAATTGGAAAGATATGTTTTTTTAACATTTTACTTTTAATTAAATATTATACAATAAAACTTGTTTTAATTAGATAAGAACATTCAAAATAAAAAAAAAAATATTAAATGAAAATGATATATTTTACTTAATTTTTTAATTATGAATATTAAAAAATAAATTTTTCTTAAATGTGAATATAACATGAAAATAGTACTAAAAATAGAATTTTACATGAACACAATATTGTTTCTACATATCTATTATGAAATTTAGGTTATGTTTATGTAAATATATATATATATTGTAACGATATATAAATATGTCGTTACATTAATTTAAAATAAAAACTTAAAAGTTCGCAAATAAAAGTAAAAAACTAAACGCTAAAATTAAAATGTTTGTTAAACGTATATACATTCGCACAGATGCCAAACTTTAAAAATTTTTTTTTTAAAAAAAAAAACAAATAAATAAGTATTTGAACGTACTTTTTTATAAAAAAAAAAAAGTATAAGATTTAAAAATAAAAACAGGTATTAATTAATTCTTGTAATCTGTAAATGGAAATGATTGTTTATAAATTGTTTGAAAAGCTAGCTAGCTTTGGGCTCTTGTATAATTAAAATGATCTGATGAAAGATAGATAAGAAAATAAAAAGAAATTAGCTTGACCAATGGAAGCACCAAGCCTCAGCCCGGGCCCGAACGAAAATTTGGATTAGTGACGTCTTTGTTCAGTCAATCCGTGTGGATTAATATAAAAAGGGAAATACAGTTTTTTCAGACAGTTCCAGCGTTGTGTGTTTGAGAGGTGGTAGGACACACATACCACGCTCTCTATTTAAAAAGGAAAAATGAAAAGACTGTGATACCTTGAGCCAGCTATTGCCATCTCCAGAACATTATCTTCCAATGGAGGCGTCGCGGGAATTAAAAGCAGAAACCTGGACTCTTCTACCATGAGCTATGAACTTTACAAATTAACAACAACCAAAAAAGTAATTAAGAACTTTCATCATTGATTTTTTTTTAAAGATTCAGCTAATTTAAATTTTAAAATGAACACTTATTTGATTTTCAAATTAATAATTGATTGTTTAAATTTATATAGTTAAGTTTTGCTAAAATCATTTCCATTTTATTATTTTTATTTGTAGTAATATTTATTATAGAAATTATTAAATGCATTACATTTAAGTTGGGTATAGACATTGCATAGATTCTTTAGCGGTTGATTATGTTATGGTTTTCACATTCGATTAGAATATATATAGGTCAACGATATCACTGCGGCATCTTACGATGAATGCTAATGGGATTTCTATATTCCCTATGCAAGTGACACTTATGGATGACTTTGTATTTTGATCGGTTGTGTTTAATTTGGAATGTTTTTGACCGTGGAATCTGTGCAGCTGATCTATACTCAACATTTTAAAACAAATTTTATAAAATTCATTTGTGCGAACGTATCTAAATGTTAAATTTAAGTCGGGCGTGAATGGCTATATAGTTTTGTAAAGTTATATTAAGGGAGGGTAATCTTAGGTTATTAATTTCGTAGTTGAATTGGTTTAATGGATTGGATATATTTGTGTAATAGTAGATGTAGTATGAGATCCGCTTCGGGCAGGATTGCCTATATACACCACACACCTTCTGTTTGCCTATGGATGGGTTTGTAAGTCGGCAGAAGACCGCAGTCCATTCCTATGGAGTTTTTTGTTTATTGTTCTACTCACCAACAGATGTCACATTCCTGTTGGTGGAGAGTCAATGTCTTCTCTATTTTTCTTACTGTCAGATATACTTTCCTGAGAGTATAGTATTTTGTGTTGCCATATCATGCTACATTGAATACATGAATGTATCAGATGGATTGGCGCCAGTTTGGTTGCGAAATTTGTTGCCTAAGGTTAAATCAGGGAAGAATATTTTCTTTCAAATGCAGATCTATATAGTCTATTCATACTTGACTATCTAAATAAAATATTAAACTCATTGAAACTTAGTTAAATGTAAAATTAAAAGTTAATATAAAAATCTAAAATGTTAAACTTATTCCTCAAAATTTAAATGTTATTTTATATGTGCGTAAATAAATATTTTTATGTGTTAATTTCTGGCAGTGGCTTTTATTTATTGATATTTAAGATATAAATTAAGATATAGATTTTTATCTCTGCGTCTCCGCTGAGCTAGTGACTTGGGCTAACGATCGGAATATTTAAATAAAGTGGAATCTTAACAGCATGTATCTGCCTACTTTATAAATTTTTCTAGGCTCAAATGCCTAGATGGTGCCCTGGTAGTAGCAGATATTGTTTTTGCGGTTAGATTCGATCTTCACTTTCATTTCGATCGTTATAATTGGCGTCCCAAGTGTGGCCTTACCTCAGAGATTGACCCTGAGAAGGGGAATTGATGATGATGAAATTTCCGATCTTTAATAAACATGAGTGCCCTGAGAATTTTAAAAGTGAATCATGCAAATAACATGTTTTTTTCTGAAATAAGTACATTTTTGTACTAATGTAAAGTTATAGCCAGATGTTTAATAAACCATTAGTACTTTTGAAAATAAATCATGCCCGTAGTATTTTTTCTGAAATTAGTATAAATATAGTTGTTGTAATGACATGGAGTTACAGTTTGAAATTTTGTCTTAAAGGTACTGCCAGTAAGAAAAAATTGCGCATATGTAAAGAGAAATACGAGGAATAAAAAGTAATAAATTAAACGTAATAATAAATATAAATCATAATTTTTTTTTAAAAAAGTCTTGTTAAATTAAAATCTAATCGTTCAACTTGCCTAAGTAATAGTTAAAGGTAGAAGAAAAGAAACTTGGAAGGGAGGGGGCAGAAATTTAGCTGGTAATAAAGAATCAACAGTCAACATTTTTTTTTAATCATTATATTTGTGTGTAATTACTGTTTTGTCTTGTAAAAAAAAAGTTGTCTTTTTGATCATATATAATCAATTTGTGTAACGTAATTACTAACACTAAGTAAATTCTTTTTTTTTTTTTAATGTTTTTGTTTTTTGAGGAAGTTTACTGATATGTAACAATATATAAATATGTCATTACATTAATTTAAAATAAAAACTTAAAAGTTCGCAAATAAAAGTAAAAAACTAAACGCTAAAATTAAAATGTTTGTTAAACATATATACATTCGCACAGATGCCAAACTTTAAAAAAAAAATTTTTTTTAAAAAAAAACAAATAAATAAGTATTTGAATGTACTTTTTTATAAAAAAAAAAGTATAAGATTTAAAAATAAAAACAGGTATTAATTAATTCTTGTAATCTGTAAATGGAAATGATTGTTTATAAATTGTTTGAAAAGCAAGCTAGCTTTGGGTTCTTGTATAATTAAAATGATCTGATGAAAGATAGATAAGAAAATAAAAAGAAATTAGCTTGACCAATGGAAGCACCAAGCCTCAGCCCGGACCCGAAAGAAAATTTGGATTAGTGGTGTCTTTGTTCAGTCAATCCGTGTGGATTAATATAAAAAGGGAAATACAGTTTTTTCGGACAGTTCCAGCGTTGTGTGTTTGAGAGGTGGTAGGACGCACATACCACTCTCTATTTAAAAAGGAAAAATGAAAAGACTGTGATACCTTGAGCCAGCTATTGCCATCTCCAGAAGATTATCTTCCAATGGAGGCATCGCGGGAATTAAAAGCAGAAACCTGGACTCTTCTACCATGAGCTATGAACTTTACAAATTAACAACAACCAAAAAAGTAATTAAGAACTTTCGTCATTGATTTTTTTTTAAAGATTCAGCTAATTTAAATTTTAAAATGAACACTTATTTGATTTTCAAATTAATAATTGATTGTTTAAATTTATATAGTTAAGTTTTGCTAAAATCATTTCCATTTTATTATTTTTATTTGTAGTAATATTTATTGTAGAAATTGTTAAATGCATTACATTTAAGTTGGGTATAGACGTTGCATAGATTCTTTAGCGGTTGATTATGTTGTGGTTTTCACATTCGATTAGAATATATATAGGTCAATGATATCACTGCGGCATCTTACGATGAATGCTAATGGGATTTCTATATTCCCTATGCAAGTGACGCTTATCGATGACTTTGTATTTTGATAGGTTGTGTTTAATTTGGAATGTTTTTGACCATGGAATCTGTGCAGCTGATCTATACTCAACATTTTAAAACAAATTTTATAAAATTCATTTGTTCGAATGTATCTAAATGTTAAATTTAAGTCAGGCGTGAATGGCTATATAGTTTTGTAAAGTTATATTAAGGGAGGATAATCTTAGGTTATTCATTTTGTAGTTGAATTGGTTCAATGGATTGGATATATTTGTGTAATAGTAGATGTAGTATGAGATCCGCTTCAGGCAGGATTGCCTATATACACCACACCCCTTCTGTTTGCCTATGGATGGGTTTGTAAGTCGGCAGAAAACCGCAGTCCATTCCTATGGAGTTTTTTGTTTATTGTTCTACTCACCAACAGATGTCACATTCCTGTTGGTGGAGAGTCAATGTCTTCTCTATTTTTCTTACTGTCAGATGTACTTTCCTGACAGTATAGTATTTTGTGTTGTCGTATCATGCTACATTGAATACATGAATGTATCAGATGGATTGGCGCCAGTTTGGTTGCGAAATTTGTTGCCTAAGGTTAAATCAGGGAAGAATATTTTCTTTCAAATGCAGATCTATATAGTCTATTCATACTTGACTATCTAAATAAAATATTAAACTCATTGAAACTTAGTTAAATGTAAAATTAAAAGTTAATATAAAAATCTAAAATGTTAAACTTATTCCTCAAAATTTAAATGTTATTTTATATGTGCGTAAATAAATATTTTTATGTGTTAATTTCTGGCAGTGGCTTTTATTTATTGATATTTAAGATATAAATTAAGATATAGATTTTTATCTCTGCGTCTCCGCTGAGCTAGTGACTTGGGCTAACGATCGGAATATTTAAATAAAGTGGAATCTTAACAGCACGTATCTGCCTACTTTATAAATTTTTCTAGGTTCAAATGCCTAGATGGCGCCCTGGTAGTTGCAGATATTGTTTTTGCGGTTAGATTCGATCTTCACTTTCATTTCGATCGTTATAATATATTAAAAAACTTCTATCAGGGTTAACAAACAAAAATTATATTTGTTCGTATTAAATCATTTTTAACTAAAAAAAAAAAAGCAAATTATTGTAATTGTTTGATGAAAGAACATATAAACAGTACACGATCACCATTTCCTATGTTTAGTAGTTTAATACCATTCCCGACAAATGGAATGATCATGACTATGGTTCTTAAAAAATCAAAGTTATATAGATGCTGAATTGGGTTCAGATCTAACTGACTATACAAGTGAATGAGCTTGCATTGAAAACATTATTGTGTTTTCATTTTGGACTCATATCTTTGTAAGTTAACTAAATAAGTAAAAGATGGCTGCTAGAGAGTTGCATTAGATCCTAAGATCTAGGTGCAATCCTCTCAGATCCAAAGCTCTTCATTGATGAAAGCCACAATCTAGACACAATTGGATGAGTAGGACTTTATGCACAAAACTTCTTGCATCCACTGATTACTCTGGCTTGCACAGGGTGACACTATTGTATGGAGAGTTTTGCCTTTGCTTTAACATATGAGCAGCTTTGCAATAATAGATGTCAGATTATATAATGAAATAATTACAATAATAAATAATCATAACATTTTTAAATATTTGCAATTGAAATAAAATAACTACCTCCCACTGAGTTACCTTGATATCAAAGACAACATTCTGTCTCAGTGGGAGATAGTTTCTTCCATTTCAATTATAATGAAGTAATTAATAAATTTGGAAAATCGTATAACCATGTACACTTGGTAGAATATAATATACTTGTGAAATAATTTATAAAAGGCAGATCTTTTTTTTTTCAATTAATGTGTTGTTTTGCAATTAAAATAAACTGGATTCAGTTAATATTCATAAACTGCAAAGCTAAATCATCCTACTCTTTGAATGGGTCATTATACTGAAACTAAGCAAAAATCTGAAAAACTTTAACTAAATTCTTATGTATATCTAAAAAGATATGAATTCATCAATATCATGATTTTATCATGAATTAATCTGCCCATATAAAAAAAAGATCTTAAAAGCTTCCTTAATCAAAACCATAAACTAATAAGGATTTGTGCTGAAAAATTATTACATTTATGTTGGTAAATAATGATGCCTAATTAAAATTAAATGCAAAAAGTAACTGTACAGCATTGGAAATAAATATATAACAACAAGGACATTGTAATTGGGACATTTATTGAATTTGTTTAGATAAATATGCCTTAACAATATTTATAATTATAAAATAAATGTATTTAAATCTGCCATTCTAATATTTATATAGAAAAATATGTAACTTTTAGTAATTATATTAAAATTTTAATAATTTATTGTTACATATCTTTGTATATCAAGGTAATTCATTTGTTTGATATATATGTATATTATAATGGTAAAATAAGGTAAAATGTCTTCTTTAGATCCATCTTGGATTGCCAAATGTAATGATCAAATTTTAATCTGTAAGAAGATTATACAATTGAAAATTAATATTACTTAAAATTATCTAACATGAAAATATAATGATAATAAATAAATGAAGGATGGTGAATGCTTATTCAATGTTCAGGATAACTACATGAAGACTCTCATACCTTACATTACTATGGAGTAGATATATAAAAAGAGATTCATTAAATTATTAAAATATTGTTTAAACTTCAAAGGAAATTTTATTAAACCAAAACCATATCTTTTAAACACAACATATATTTAAACCTTGCTACATTATCAAAATTATTTACTCCATAAAAAACATTAATAATTGATCATATTATTCAACTCCTTAGGGATTAATTTACAGAATTCATGATCACTTGTAGTGTATTAAGATGTGAATGAATGATAAATAAGCGTAGTAACTTAATTACAGATAAGCAAGAAAAACTAGTTTAATAAAATAAAAATTTATTAATAAAATAGTAATAATAAATATATACATAACCCCTCAGTAAGCAATAAATTATTCCTTATCAAACATTTTACTTTTAATTGATTTTTATATTTATTATGTTTATAAAATCATTTTATGAACTTCACTATCATGTGCTAGTGATAATACACTAGGGTAACAAAACAGATTGTAAAATAGCTATTGCTAAAATAAATATATAAATTAAATAATTTTCAAATTTTAATTAGAATGTTTAATTTTTTATTATTCTTATCATCAAATAAATATAGTTTTTTTTTTTTTCAGTTGTATTTCACAGGGATACCTTATGCTATCCAGGATACATTAAATATTAAGTTGTTGTTTTTTTTTCAAAAGATATTGACATTACACATATTAAACTATTAATATTTATCAAAAAATTGTATATTTGAATATATTTTATAAATAGTAACAAGAAGTCACAAATTTATTAAAAGAAATGGATTTAATATGAATTATTTATATATTCATGCTTTTACTTCAAGATATTTAAGTGCATTTAGGGTTTGAAAATAAGACCTTCACTCTTACTTTCTCAAAATTTTTATCTTGTGGCTGTCACAAGAGTATCCTTGCATTTAACATTTGTTTTTTATTATTATAAGTATGGTGCTAGTGAGGAGAGATTATTACCTTGTAAATATAATTACAATTTGACACTGCACTAGTAAAATTCATTGATTATTGCATAGTTTGATATCTTCTAATAAGTGCTAATAATTTATTAAAAGAAATGGATTCAAAGTGAATGATTTATATATTCATGCTCTCACTTCAAGATATTTAAGATTTGCTTATATAAATGCATTTAGGTTTGAAAATAAGATGGTACCATTATTTTCTCAAATGTCTTTATCTTGTTATTGGGGTGAGAATATCCTTGCATCTAACATCTGCTCTTTAATATAATAAATAAGGTGCTGATAATGAGGTATGATTCTCTTCTAAATATAATTTATATTTTTAGTAAATAAATGCATAATCCTTTGTTAGTATTACCCATAATTATTTGCATATGAAAACTTATTCTTGAATCTGTAACATATAATAAAACAAGACAAACATACTTTCCTTAAATAAAATAATAATAATTTCTAATAAGTATTATTTATGATTTAATTTAACCTCTTTTGGTAATGAAGGATATTTATGTACTAATCATACCCAAGTAAACTTAAGCATATAAAATTTACCTAAAAAATTAATTATCTGTAAAATTTCTTTTTTATTCACAAGGAATGTCAATTAAATCTTGCTGTCAGAAAAATAATATTTATTGTTTACAAAAAAATATGATAATTCATGCATATACATTTAAAAAAAAAGTTCAAAATCTTTCAAATATTCCATTAAAAAATTCCCATGATATCTTCCTAGGAATATTGTTGTTTATGTAAGCTACTCCAAGTTACCACCATTTCAGTAAAATTATCAATTTTAATTTTAAAAAAGAATTTCAGATTCAGAATTTTACAACATTTAACCCAGATTTCATTTACATATCAGCAATGGTAATTGTTAACTTATTTAAAAAAATATTTTATGCAGTAATACTGCAATACTTGACTCTAATATAGCATTATTGGTCAGAATGAGATGATATTATTCTATGATGTCACATTTAGATTCCACAATATATTTTTGCCTGAAACAAAATTAATTTTTCAGCGCAATTTTTCAATCCTTCTGAACATAATGACTTTCTACTGTTCCATTTAACAATACAGTTTTCCATGCCTACACTCCAAGAAAAAGTGTAAAGACAGATGTCCACAGATATTCTGCTTATATTTCTGATTGTTTAATCTTTTCTAAATATAAATTTATGTCATCATATGTCTCTTTCATACAACTGCGTGCATAATACATATTTATTTTTGACAAATCAATGAATAATTTATACAGAGTCAGAATCGTGATCATATTTTCATTTAACATGATACCATTTTAAGCAGTAGCAAATTCAAAAAAATAAATAAACAAAAAAAAAATACTTCAAATTAATATAAAAATGTCTTTGACAGACAGTTTGGTGTAGTGACAGAATGACAAATTCTGAAACTCAAAGTTCATAGATCATGGCGCATCTCTGGCACTTTCAGAGCTTTGACAGCTTATGAATACTGAGAATTATTATTTTTAACTATAAAATCTTCTGTTTAACATTTTTTCACTCAAATTTATTTTTATTACAGCATTTTTAAAAATATTATTAATATAGTTTAATTTTAAATATTTATAAATCAAATATTCTATTTTTGATTTTTTTGATTTTTTTTTTTTTTTTGATGAATTATCAGTTACAGATTATTGGAGTTTTTTTTTCTCTGCATGACTTAACTCAGTTGTGAGAATGATTAAGTTGGGCATTAAAGGTTTGTGAATCATTTCCTACTTGAGAAATGGAAAAATAAAGAGCCATTTTACTCAAAAGAATAAAATGTTCTCATTATCCTGAATTTCTGGAACTCATTCACATTTTTTACGTTTTAAATAGTCAATGTTACAATTATTTAATTTATATTGTTATAAAACTTAAAAAATTATTTATATAAAAATGACTTATACTTACAGTCAATTTATTATGGACTTTTTAAAATGTCTATTAATCCTTTTTACAAGTGTCCTTATGTTTCTCTCCCATATACTTTTTTGAAGGTCAAGCCAAGATAAAATTTTGTTCTGAATATATTTTGTGGCAAGAAAAAAATCTGAAAATCATAGCAACCATAGATTTTTTGGAATTGTACAAAACTAAAGAATATTCACAGTGGAATCTTCTTATGAGTTGCTCCATTCTTATTCCACTCCTATTATCATGACAATTGCTCAGCCTATGGAAGTGAAGATTACAAAAAATCAGATATCTCTTGAGAATTATTATCTCAGCTATTACTTATTTATAATAAGTTCCACATATTTTATAAAACAAATTATCAGGGTTGTTTTTATTATAAAATGTTACACTTGCATTCCATATATTTAAGAAAAAACCTTTCACACCTTTTAAATCATATTTCAAATATTATTTATTTTAATGGTTATGTTCTGAAATAAAAATAATTATTCAGATAAAAACATTTCTACTATTTTAAAACATCACAGACAATTTATTCGTGCTATAAGTTAGTATTTTATTCTTATTAATCTTAGATTGATTATGTAAAATTAACTTTCATATTTAATGGCTTGTGTTAGAAATGTGCATTAGTAATTATATATTAAGTCAATCATTTATTTAAAAATTAATATATGTTAATTAGTTTAACTGCAGAATAAAAAAAGTTCAATGCACAAGTTAAAAAGTATAAAATGATCAGAAAATATTATTTACAACTGTAGTTTTAATTTTTGAGTTGTGATTAAATTATTAATTGAATACAGTTATAAATATATATTGCTAGATGATTATAAATATTTTATGTAATAGTAGTTTTGTTAGCACATGATATAACTTTATGCATATGTGTAATTAATAATTATTTTGATAATGTTCACAAAATTGTTTTTAAAAACTTACTAATTTAAAACAGAAGAACTATAGCATGCTTATTAATTAAATAAAAAAATTGGTGCATATTGCAAATGGGCCTTTATGAATGTTAGACATCATTAGTAATGATATAAATGAATTATCTATATAGCATATCTAAATCATAGTTGGATGGAGACATTATTTGCTATTTCAGTTATATTATATAATATTTATCAGCTATCAAAAAAATATACTTACTGAAAAATAAAAGTTTATTTAAATGATGTATGAACTTACTGGTAACAAATAAATTTCTATAAGGTATAATATTAAGTTTTATTAAGGATGTTGATGTGGTAATAAAAAATGCTCTTAAGTAATAAGAACTTATTTGTCCAGTATCTAAATATATTATTGTGTAGATTTAAAGTAGATAATAATATCTGATATATTTTCTGTCTCCTCTCTTTTTCTATTTTCTATTTACCTTTCAGCCACTTAGGTTAGAGCCTAGTTATTATGAACCTCCCATATCTGTTGTTAAAACAGGCAAAACTCACTATATGTATTATCACACACACCAAGCTAGAGTCATGTAAAGTTTATTGGCTTAAAACCTCTCATATCATTGGTTAATTGTATTTCATAATTATAACAATAGAATCTTTCCTTTCCTGTTTAACTTTTCTTTCGTGTATAGAAATACACATGAAAATGTAAAAATTATTTATATTATAACCTTAGTAAATTGATTGCAGCATACATTAATCAGATTTGAATAACAACAATGTGTGCATGTGGGTGTGTACCTATGCATAGTCTGTAAAGAAAGAGAAAATCAAAGTGTTTTCAATAAGTGAGTCAAGAAAATTAGTAGTTCATAAATTGAAAGTATCTTGAGATCTTTTTGGTTGCCCTGTTTGAGTCAAGCTATAAATAAAATCTTGTGAAATCCAAGAAAAAAAAAAATCTGAATCAACAACATTTCAGAAATTAGAAATAAAATCATAAAAGTCACCAAAGAATTTCTCTCTTGTAATGCAGAGTAAATAAAGAAAAGAAAGCAAACAGTTATTTCTTTCCTCAATTGATAAATCAAATAATATTGTAGACAAGATTGTTTCCCCATATTGTTGAAGAGAACAATGTAGTATTTTTCTCTGGGATTCGAGATTGTAGAATAGTCTGCATTATGATTGGTGTTGGCAGCTAACAAAAAGTCTACATTATGGTACAGATAATTGCTAATGATCAAGACAGTATGCAGTTATTCATTCAGATGTCATTTTTATGCTAGTGATTTTTTTTTATGAATTCCAAACTTCAGGCTATTCATAAAAAGCAGTATTAAAGTGAGCTATGTGAAGAAGAGATTTTGCCTTGCCACTAATTGAAATTGCAATGCTTATACTAAAAGCTATAAAAATGTTTTATTATAGTAGTGAATCTTTTGCCATGCTAGATTAGGCAAAATCAAGTAGCATATCATTTGAAAGACCCTGAATATGTAGCCCATTTCAGTAAATAATATCTCAATATTTGGAAATATATTGCCAGTAAAGGAAAGAAATGAACTATTCCACTAAATTATGCAGACTTATGTATATCCTACATGTACCTTGCTGCTATAACTATAATTCAAGTATCTAGTGTTTAAGGAGAAGAAATATATGGTTCAAGAGAAGTTATGAAGATGACTGACCATCATTATAGAAACCTAAACCAATATCTAATAAGCTGGAATGTAGGACTTTCAATATTTGTTTTATCAGTAAGATATTCATTCTATAATATTAAAAAGAATTTAAATTTATAAAGATTAAAAGACATTAATTACAGTGCCATGTTATTCTTTATATTTGTATTTGAATCACATGTAGAGACTTAAATCTAAAATATGATAAATATTGAAATATGTTTCATTTCATAGATATATATATATATATATGATGTACATCTAGTGATTTCAAATAATTAGGTTACAATATATATATTTGATACATATTTGAAATCACTAGATGTACAACTAAAATATATGAAGTTTGTAGAAAAATATATTAATTATTATATGCTTGATTATATATCTACATTTGGAATTATCTAAATGTAAGTACTGAAAAAAATATAAATTGTTTGTTGAAAATACATTAATCATTATATGAGTGGTTTTTATATCTACATTTGGAATTACTATTGTATAGATACAACAAAATTACATATGTTTTGCTTTATTAATAAATCACTAAATTATGATTTTATTTATCCATTAGGTTATGTTAAATAAGTTTAAACATTATAAATTCAACACACATTGGCTAGTTTATAAAATATCCACAGCCCTGAGAACAAGCTTACCAATGAGATATATGCTGGGGAGTCACGGTAATAAGTTTGTAATAATGATGATTGTTATTTTACAGGTATTCTAGATAAGAGTTAACTTTTGAGATTTGATGCCTGGAATATCTTAGGATGGAAATCTAAAATAAATAAAATATTTCTAAAATATTTGGGTCTATAAAACCATCCTCCTCTCTATTATTTAATATATTTATATTGAGTTAAATCAATATTTACAAGATTCACAGATACTGTACCAGTCGAAAGACCCACCCACAATAACATGGCCCAAAGTCAGATTCAAACTCAGTCGAACCAAACTGAATTCAAACCCAACTCATGAGCTCAGATCAAATCAATGAATGAAATATGTCGATGGTACATGACTATGCGCCAAGAAACTAGCTCAATGGATGATGATGATTTGAGACCCCTAATCTGACTCTAAAACATATACTAAAATAACCAAGGATATTTCTAAGTCAATTCATATATGTATGTTCGGGTTGCCAATACAGACAGCGAGCATTAATATTAAAATAATTATTGAATAATAAAGTTAAAACTAAATGTGTTAATAAAATGTTTAATAATATAATTATTTTGTTCAACTTTAATGATTACGATTATATAAATTACCTCTAGTCTTTAAAATGGAATTTATAATTTACAATAAGAATGGCAGTCATTATTATATGCCAATAACTATTACGCAATATTATAGGAGGATTATATGTGTCTATGCCCTGACAAGTAAATAAAGGCAGATAAAGGTATTTGGCTTTGACAGAAATTATTATTCTAATTCTAAAAGAAAGAATGTGAGATTCATTTTCACATTCGTAAATCAATTCATAGAGAGCAAGATAAGTATTTAGGGCATAACTCTAATATTTAATAGAAAACTTATTTAATTAGAAATAAATAAGAATTTGTTCAACTTTAATGAAATCAATTCATCACAATTTGTGAGCATGAGAGTGGGGCTTTATTTAAGCTGAGAAGTAAATGGTACTGACGTCTTATGAGCTATAAAAATGAATACGAGAAATAATGGCTTGTCGGTGATTTATATAGGAGGGCGGCTTGTGTTTACAAGTCTTTCTGCCCTATCAAGAAGATGTGGAACACAGAGAAAGCCAGGTCAGGTCATAGCCGCATACCTTTGGTGTTCCAATATAATAAAGAATGAGCAAATGGAGGAAGTGGTTTCTTCCTTGTAATTAAAGTAAAAATAGTATCACCGATGACAAGCCTATGAATCAGGAGATGGCTCATGCCAGTAACATTAGGGAAATGAAGACCTGATAATCATCATGTTTAAATAATAAAACCCAATTTATATAAGGAATACTCTATGTGATGACCTGATCATGTTGAATTAAAGTCGAACGAGCTTTAACTAAAAGTACTTAAGGCAATTATAAAAGTTATGCTAATTATACCCTAAATATCATTCCCTCCCTGAATATTAATAGAATGCATAAAATTTAAATTAGAATATATTCATTTAATTCCCTTATCGACCCTTTTTGCAAAACATTTTAACATTATATATGAATAAATAAATATTGGTAAAACTCAAGAAAATAGCCGGGGGCATAGGCTAGAAAATGGGCTAATAATTGTTATCAACCATTGGTAAAATAGTAAACATTTAATAAATTCTTTCAACTCAATGATTAATAGAACGGTATTAATCTAGTTCTAATGGGTGAGAATTACTATAAGACTTATTATTGGCATATAACAAAAATAAATATTAATAATTATTTAATAAATATATATATACTACAGTTAGTGAAATGAACCGCCATCATGAGAAAGGGAAATTTAACAAGGTATTAATTTTAAAGATTAGAGATAGAAAAACGAGAATTACTTATACAGATTAAAAGCATTATAAAGAGAGGAGTTTTTACAGTAGTTAATTTAAAAGGTGGTGTAAAATAAAGTTCGGAAACTGGCCAGAAAGTTGCGGTTGTTTCAAGAAAGATATTACCATTCCTTCATAGTTGGTTTCTTAGATTACACACGGCAGAGTCCAGTTGGGTGAAACATAGGCGCATATTTTATAAATTATTTGAATGACATTTTGATTGATTCTTTCAGATTTTGGGCAGCACAACTGGTGTGGAAGAAGTTTGGTTTAGCAGCTCTGTACTCAGGTTTCAACACCTATTCTAGATGCCTTCAGGCTAATGCTTCTTGCATTATCAAATTTAAAAATTTTGCTAATTGATTTTAGATACATTCCTTTGATAAGGCTTTCAAACTCGTTAACTTTGAATTCATTTTTTAATTAGAAAATGAATTTTTAAATCTAAAAAACGATTTTAATTAGGAACCATCCTTACATTTTAAATTATTATCTTTTTGCTAATTAATAAAACTTTCCCCATTGTTTTTGGAAAAGGACAATCTGAAAGCTTATCGAAAGAATGTAGCTTTTAATCACTAACATTTGAACAAACTGTTTAAAAGTAAAATAAAACATTCCGACGCAATGAAACTTTATAATGAATATATATATATTTAAATATTTATAAATATATATGCACAATCCATGCAGTTATAATATATATAAATTCATGAGTAATTTTATCATGAATTTATTAATGACATTGATTAGTTTAAATGTCAAACTAGTTAGTTTTAACACACATTTATATAATAGTTTTTTTAAGGAAAGCTAGTACTAGGGTTTGAAGTGGGCTGCAGGTGAGATATCACGAAGCTAGGATCGAACTTAGATCCGACTGCTTCAATACATGTAGTGTGATCTTAGCTTGTCAATTATCAAACATCTTCTATATATTGTGACTTTCATTGGTTGGAGTTCAAACCCAAACTACTGAGAAATTTACTGTTAAATAATTGACAACAATTTAGGGTAACTGGTATAATATATATATACTGGGTTCTCTCTCATTTTCGTTTCTTCTGAAGTATTATTTTTTGTGGATTTTCTTTCTTAAAAGTAGTTATAAGTAAACAAATATGAATTTAATGTAAAACTAAAATTTTTAACAATAAAAATCAAAATAATCGCAAAAATATATATTTTCCCACAAATGTTATTAATGAGAATTACTGACAACCAATTTTAATTAAAATATAACAAAATAAATTATTGCATTTTATTATTTTTATCTAAATATTTTTTGTAAAATAAATACATACATTTTTTTTTTCATTTCAGACACAAAGGAACTTTTTTTAGCAGGCTTGAGAACGTACTTCTCCTTTCAAATATTAACAATATCTATATCACTAAGAATTACAAGTAAACTGTTTCAAACATTTTTTTTTACTTTCATTTATAATTATATTGACAATAAAATAAATTTAAAAAATATCTAATATCATTTAAAAGCTTTTTACATTCATTGTATTCTTTTCATAGGTTATTTTTAATTAATATGATTTTATTGCATACAAATTTACATGAAATAATATATTCTACTTAACACTGCTAAGTAAAGGTTATTCGCATATGTAAGCATGCAAAAACGTTCTTACTTCAATGACATATATATAGTTTTCAATCTGTTTATGCCTATAAAATCAAAGTTGCTTTTAATAATATTAAAAAAAAAATGTATATTCCCTCAAAACAAATGCACTTATCAAGTAATAAAATCTACTTTAGAATATACTATTTAAATGTATCACATCTAAAAAATTGTAATGGAAACTAAATTTGTCAATAAACAATAAAAGATTAGTATCAAAAACAGGTTTATTTAACTATGTTTACAATAAAGAAAAAATTATAAAATAACATTAAATTTGGCAATACATTTATAAACCATTAAATTACTTAATGTCCAATATTAATAAGATTCCATGTGGAATTTGCTATTAGGTGAGGAGCTAACTTCAAATCTCTTTCTTTGATATCTTTTAATTTTTGTAAAAAAATTAATGTTGGATCAGGTATAACAGACTTGAAGATTATGAAGCATCTGACAAACCATAGACAGAAAGTGATGAAAGTTGCACTTCTTATAATTGCAAAATCCCCATAAGCAAAACCTTTTATGAGTGTGTTGATAATTGGATGTTTTGGTGTATAAATTTTATTAATCAATATTCTAGAGCCCTGAAGAGAGGAACAATTGTTGAAAATATGAAATATGGTATCATCCTCCCTATGGCAGAGTGAGCAAACAGGGTCCAAAGATGAAAAACCTCTATACATCACAAGAAAGCGGCTTGTTGGAAGGGCATTGAGATTTAGCTTTAGAAGAAAGTCCAAATATTTTGGCTCTAGATTACATCTTTTATATTTCTTTATAATGGCAAAGTTTGTACAGGTGAGAATGCTATGATCTGGGATAATTGTTGAAAAAAAAAGAAGATAGGCATCCCAATAACGAAGTTTCGTTGGTTTTAATTGAGTTAAAGGTGTGAGAATTTTTGAAATGTCAATTAAGACTTGTGTCAGCCAACCATCATTAATTGGAGGTGGAGTATCTGTAGGATGAATAGATAGAAAAGGTGAGTCATCAGGAAAAATCCCATTAAGTCTTGTAATGAGGTTATTTGATTTCTGTAGACAAAGAACATGAAGTGAATGCAGTGACAAGCCATTAAGTCTTGTTGGTCTCTGCACTCTTCTTAAGCTAATAGCAACAGTTTTACCCTTCCACATTAATCTAGAGCAAAGAGAGTTTATATTCTGGATAAATTTTGATGAAAATTTAATGAACGGCATGTAGTAAGCAATTCTGGGGAACAGTAACATGTTGAGTAGGGCTGTTTTTGCAAATAATGATGTATAAACTTTTGAAAGTGAATCAATTATTTTTCTTGCAGAATTCATGATAGTGTCTTGTATTAATTTCCTCATTGCTGCATGAGAGAGACTCATTGGTAAACCCAAAAATTTTTGTGGCATAGCTGTGAAAAAGGATGGAATGGATTTTCCAGATGAAAGTCTCCATACAGCAGATTTTCTAAGGTTAAACGCAAGAACTGACTCTATGGTGAAATTGTCCATAATTTGAATTAGTTTCGGTATGAATTTTCTAGAGGGTAAGAACACTGCCACATCATCCATGTAGGATATGTGCTGAATGGATTTATTGATACCAGGAATGTACAATCCAGGAAGATTCATCTCTAAAGATTTAAGGAATGGATTTATATATAGAATGAACTTGTTGATATATATATATATATATATAAATTATAATCTCATCTTGACAAAGTAGATATATTCATTTACACTTAAGTCCATTCATATTTAAAATAATATATTTTTATTGCCAGACAAATATTTACTTAAGAATATTTTGAATGCACATTATTTTAATGCTGATTTCTTTTAAGTTATGTTATTAATCTCTAAAGATAAACAGTTTATATTAAATTATTGCAACTTCTACGACTTTATAAAATTATATGATTTCTTAAGAGAGTATACAGTTTTATATGATAAGAAAAAATAAATATCATTTACCCATACCTGATAAATAATTTTTTTCCCTTAAAAAAAAAAAAAAACTACGGAGAAAAGAATAATAATCTGTTAATAACTTATTTTTATAGCAAGATATTTTATCACTTAATAAATAAATAAAAATATTATTAATATATTCATTATTGAAAGCTAACAAGAACTTCTTATGTTTTTGACTTAGATGTTGGTACAATAGTAGCTGTTATGAAAATTTATTATTAAAATTTGCTAACCTAATTATCTTGTTCTTAGATATCAGACATGTCTTTTTTTAATCATCATTATAGAGCAATTATGTTTATAAATCATTAAATAATTCCATAAAGAATTTTAAAATAATTTCTAAAAAAAAATTAAACAAGTTAAAACTTATAAGAAGTTCATTTTATTGAATAATCAAATGATTAAAAATATAATTCATCTATTAAAAATTTACAAGGTATTAAATTTTTAAAATAAATAAATAAAAATAAACCAGATAAAAATTGAGCATGACAACTCATAAATATATGTTTATTTTTTAATGTCGTGATATAAAAGTTAAGACCTTATAATAGATAATGGATTTATTAAAAAATATTATTATACTATTAGCATTTTAATCCACATATTCATTTCATAAATATTTTAAGAGTAAATTAAATAATGTTTTAAATATTTAACATATAAATGATAAATAATTAATGGAGGTTTTTTTTTTTTTTTCAAACAGCAAACTCTTTTTGGATATTTTCATACCTGTCAATTCTGAAACAAACAGAAAAAAATTTTAATGCTAAATAACTCCTACTCCTAATAATAGGTTAAAAAATATACACTAGAAAGAGAAAATAATTAGAGGAAATATACAATAAGAAATGATTGAATTGGGGGTATTCTAACATGTATTTCTATAAAAATTACACAGCATGTAAAAAAAAAAAAAATTATTATAAAGACTGCTAGTTATAATAAATTATGTAACTATTATAAAAAGAAAGGTAATTCATGAAAATAATATATTGTTTATACAGAGTTATAATAGATAACTTATGAAATATAAGTCATATGTACATTAACATTTTTTCTAAAAAATCAAGTGTTTAGAATAAATAAATATTCTTACAATTATCTATATATATTAGACGAGTTTAAACCTCTACAAGACTACTAAAAATCTGCAATATTTCAGATAAATTTAACATGTATTGAACCAATTATTAACGATTAACTAACTACACATCTTTTCTAAAATAATTTTGAATTTATACAAGCTTTTTCTTTAAAAAATGACATTTTTAAATCGTTTAAACCAATCAAAATGGTTGCGATACAACCACAAATCAAATGGTTGGTGCCAAAACCTATTCTACCATATTGCCAGCTTTAGCTCATAAAAAATATTCCAGCATCCTCAAGAAGAATTTTCATGTCAGCAATCGCAAAGATATTTCAAGTCCACTAATGAATAAGCCAATGTGAAGTTTCAGGACAACCAGTGCAAACAACATTTAAAACCTAGACTTAAAAACAAAAGATTGTAACCTCCCCCACTTATGTTGCAGATGTGTTACATGCTGATGACAACTTGTCAAATTTATTATTACCATGCCTCTGGGGAGGACATTTTCATTTCAAGTCCATCATTATATCAGGCACAGATTGATTCAAGATGCTATCTATATCACTTCCACCCCATTCTCTAGAATCTCAACCAGCTCAAGTGCCTACTATGCCTGAACTCATAATCCAACATCACACCAGAGTAAACTCTGGAATATATATTGCACAACTAGAGATTAACACAATACACTCATCTCATCAACTCACTGATCCAAAGAAGATTACAAAGATCACTCCACCAACTTACTTCAAATGAACTTTAACATATGAAGAAGAATACTTAGCCTTGACACCTATAGTGCTCACCATCTAATAAGCACAATTTACATACAGCCATATACCAATAAAAACACTAACTCCACTCAATCTCCATAAATGTATTAACAAATATCACCATGTTTTATGTATTTATCTTATAATGCTTTTGGAAAATTTATGTAAATTTAATTTGAAATATGTATCTTCTTATGCAACAATTAATATTCTTCCAACTATTGTAAATCACCTTTTTTAAATCATAAACAAAATTACCCTTATTGCATATGTAAACTCATTTTAAAATGCATGATTTTCACATGCAACTTATGTAGCACATGAACAATAAGACAGCCACAAAAACTATAATCCTTCCCACCAAATAGGCCCAATTTATATACAATCATATATTAATCTAACACCAACTCCACCCCCATATCTCATACGTTTTGCCTCATACTATCACATGCTTTCATATATTTTTCTCAAGATTCCATTTAAAATTTTTATGTAAACCTAATTTGACACATGTATCTTGTTATGTAGTAATCACTCTTTCAATTAACGTAAGCCATGTTTTTATTCCTTATTACAAGCAGGATTGCAAACACTTATTGCATATGTAGTATCAATGTGCCAACTTGTATCTAAGACCTCATGTTTTCACCTGTAATTTATGTATCATTTTTTGACTCTCAATAGTTTACTTTTGAAACATAATAATAAACATAACAATAATAATAACAATGGTCAACAACAACAATAATAATAATAATAACAATAATATATAGGGGTTTGAACTCAGACTTTCACATGCCCCTCAACTATCAATGCTATCTCATACTGCTGATAAACTTGATCACAACAATGTCAAAAAGATAAATAATCACCAATATACGTATTTCATGCTAGATTAGCCCTCATCAGTTGGTCCAGATTATCATCTCTGCACATATATACAATCAATGCTCAGCTTTATATTAAGATAGTCAATCATCATACTTTAATGGACAAGCTTCAAACCACTCCACCCCACAACTCTTCAATTGTCCATTTCATTGAAAATCTGATAATGGAATGCTCAAAACCCACCTTTGTGCCAGTCTTCTCATTGTACCCATGTTGACCATAAGTCAATCTGACTCCTCATGTACAGGACATAGTGCATTTACATACATACACAAAGCATGGGCAGACCTTCAACATGGGTGTGATCAAGCTTATCCGTAGTATGAGATAACATGGATAGTTAAGGGTCATGTGAAAGTCTAAGTTCAAACCCTCTATATATTACATATAGAAGTTCAGACATGAAAAACCTGTACTATAGTAAAATTCATATGTCAAAATATGATTTAAAGTCTGCCCATCCCTCATGTATGTATGTAAATGAATTACATCCTGTACATGAGGGGTCAGATTGATTTATGGTCAACATGGGTAGGATAAGGTTGGCACAAAAGTGGGCTTTGAGCAATTCCAACATCAGATTTTCAATGAAATGCTGAGCATTGATTGTATATATGTGTGGAGGTGATAATGTGGACCAACTGATGAGTGCTGGTTTAGCACAAAATATGTAAAAAAGTGTGATTATTTATCATTTTGACATGTGTGCAGTCAAGTTTATCAGCAGTATGAGGTAGCATGGATAGTTGAGGGTTATGTGAAAGTCTGAGTTCAAATCCCCTCTATATTACATATAAAAGTGCAGGTATGAAAAAGCCTGCACTGTAGAAGAATTCATATTTCAGCAATAATAATAATAAATGCAATGTTAAGACCTTATTATGTGTTCATTGGAATGTCAAACAAACACTAGAAAGAAAAAATAAAAGTACAAAAAGTCAGTTTACACATTAAAGTTATATTGTAGAGAAACAATAAACATTTTAATCTCAACATTAAATTATGGAATAGAATGGCATAATCTATTAGTTATATTCATTATTAAAGTAAATTTGATATAAAAGAGAAAATATAGTGTAGAAGAATGAAAAAGAAAGTATGTACACACATCAAGTACATTTATTTATATATAAAGTTGAATTAAAATAGAAAAATCATATTAATAGATTATTTTATTAATATGTAAAGTAGAATAATATAATTTATTATTGAGATAGATTTTCTATCTCAATTTAGAATTTATAATAATCAATAGGGATCATCCCCTACATAGGTGCTGTAAACTAATAAAAACTTTTAAGAAATACTCTCCTTTCCAAACACAATATAAAGTATTTTGAAAAGATAGAATAAATCCACTATACCTTTTAAACTTAAACATATATGTATATGCAAATATTAAGCATTTGAAAATGAGAGTGTGAGGGTATTAATTATTCACTTTTAATTCCATTCGTGATGTTTTTAATTATTGATGTTTGAGAAATTTTTACAATTTATGGCTCATCAGTATTAGATGTAATATTAAACATATACATTATGAGTTATTTATTTATATAGCATTATGTTTTCAATCTGTAACAATCATTAGCGATCACCCACTACACATGTGCTGTAAACTAATAAACACTTATAAGAAATACTCTCCTTTCCAAACGCAAGATAAAGTCTGTGAAAAGATAGAATTAATCCACTTGTACATTTTTAACTTAAACGTATATGTAAAGGCAAATAAACATTTGGAACTGAGAGCATGAAGATATTAATTAATCACTTCTATTTCCATTTGCTATGTTTTTAATTATTGTTTCTTGTGAAATTTTTACAATTTACAATTTGTCAACATTAGATGTAATATTAAACATATATATATAATGAGTTATATAGTGCTATGTTTAGATTAAAAAGGTATAGAAGTTTTGTTCTATCTTTTCAAAAAACTTTATCTAAGTGTTTGAAAAGGAGAGTATTCCTTAAAACTGTTTATTAGTTTACAGGACATGTGTATAAGTGATGCCTAATAATTGTTACAGACTAAAAATATAGGCTATATAAATAAGTAACTCATTATATATATTTAATATTACATATTATACTGATGAGCAATAAATTGTAAAAAAATTGCAGACATCAATAATTAAAAACATAACAAATGGAATTAAAAATGATTAAATAATATCTTCATACTCTCCTTTCACCAATGCTTAAGATTTACTTATACATATACATTTAGGTTAAAAATGTACAGTGAATTCATTATATCTTTTCAAAAGACTTTATTTTGTTTTTGGAAAGGAGAGTATGTCTTAGAAGTGTTTATTAGTTTACAGCATGTGTAATGACTAATCCCCAATAATTGTTACAGATTAAAACCATAGTACTAAATAAATAAATAATTCATTATATATATATATATATATATGTGTGTGTGTAATATACAAATCAATATATATATATCAAAATACAGTACAATTTATATAAATTATATTCTTTTAGAAGTACTTTCAACTATACACTTTGTAGTCTTTATCAACAATATAACATTGAATAATCAAAATGAGACAACCTTTAACAATACCCATAGTTCAATTCAGATTCATGAATCACCAGTCATCAAATGTTAAGATAACAGAATTGTGGGAAATCTGAATTGAACTATGGGTATTGTTAAAGGTTGTCTCGTTTTGATTATTCAACGTTATATAGTTGATAAAAACTACAAAGTGTATAGTCGAAACTACTTCTAAAAGAATATAATTTATATAAATTGTACTGTATTTTGATATATATATATTGATTTGTATATTACATATACTGTGAAACGAATACAGATATCAAACTTTATTTATTGCATATATATATATATATATATGTTTAATTTATAATTAAAAAAAATAAAAGATTGGTAAATCATAAATTAGAATTCAAGTTTCATAAATTAGACTTAGATTTTCTTTAAATTTAGGTTTCTATTATATGCACACACATGCATTAATATTGGTATCTGCTTAAAATAAAATTGATTCAATTTTAAATTTAGTTTTAAAAAGAAAAAGAAACTGATTTCAACTAAATAAATTTGTTTTAAAACATTATATTATAGAAACATGGTTGAATTAAGAATTAATTAACAAAAATTTGCTAAAAGAGTTATCTCATTAATAAGCACTGATTTCTTTTACTAAGCTTTGCTTCATGTTTTGCAAATTTTTATAATGTCAATTGAACATATTTTCAAGGATGAAAAATGTGGTAGATTAGAAATAATTACTGACTTCATTAATTATATCAGAAAAATATGTTTTGCAAGATTAATAATGAGATAAATAAACAGACTGAGAAAATAATTTTCTTTAGTTGCTATCTCTGTTCATCATTCACAAGGACTAATTACTCTCAAGACGAATTATAAGGAATATCACCAAGGAGTTGAACTAATAGGCTGTGGAGCCAGAATCCACTAAAAAATCATGTATATGAAGCTCATAACCATAAGGGTGTCTAATTCCATTTGCTGAATTAAATTCAACATTGAACCAGCCAATTTCATATATGTTGCATGACAGCAGAAACATTTTTCAACAGTGAAAGTAAAGAAATTCAGAAAAACTCTCTACCTAAAAACAAAAAAAACTGAATTGTGACTAATATTTGAAAACCATCCACAAAAAATATTTCAATAGTAAAGTACCAAAGAGCATTCTTTTCATCATGTCTATAGGAAATGTACTTATGTAAATGTAATTCTATCTTTATGGAGGATAAATATCATGTAGTGATATCTTGGAATTAAGGTAATTAGTATGTTTACAAATAATTTAACAAACTATTAAAACTCTAGTTATATCAAGCCAGAAATAATTATGTATAACAATACATATATAATTTAATTTATACAATTTTGTGTATTTATATTTATTTATATTTCAATGTTAAATTAGTTTTAATACTTTTGTTTCATAATACTTAATTTAGTTTAGACTATTTGATACTGTACTTTGATTTTGACTATTCAAGTTAAAAGTAATCAGTATTGTTTCTTAAACTTTTCCTCCTAAAGAGTTTTAAATAATGAATATATTTTTAAATAGTCAATATTTAGTTAAAATAAATCTCAAATCAATTTTTATCCAAGAATTAATTTGTTTTAAGAAACTATAAAAAAAAAAGTTTTTAAATAGTTAAAATTTAGTTTAACAAAAGTTGTCTCTCTGAAGCTATTCAAAAATCATTTAAAACAATATATTTTAAAATTAATGGAAGTCAAGAATATGTCAGGTGTTGACATATGCATGTATAAATAGTTTAGTAAATTAATTTTATTTTGCTTAAAACTTTGAGAAAGTTTGCTATTTTATTGTTTGTTTCACATACATATCTAAAATTAAAAATGGATATATATAGAATGTGCATTTTAAATAGCAATCTTATAGATATTTTATTCACAATTTTTGAATTCTATATGTTATTTCACTCTCCTATATATACTATCCCCACTTAAGTTATTTGTAGATAATTTTAATTTGTATTCCAGATTTAGAGACATTTTTCTTCATAAATTTTGTTTTACTTGGTAGTTCTGAATATTAGAGATTATTTATTGTATTCTACTTTTAACATAGCATGAGATTGGAATGCATATTGTATCCATCTGATTTCAAAACAGTCCATACATTGTGAACATTTTTAATCACTTAAAGCTGTCTTGATATTGCTTGTTTTAGTGTAAAAGTGAAATATATAAATATGTATATTTTAATATAGTAACATATGTGTATGACAGAATCAGATAAACAAGAGTTTCAAATATGATCTTTGAATTATTAATAAAAGGTTGTCAAATGTTGATATTGAAAGGCACTCAATGTCAAATGCAACATATGCCCAGCATAAAAGGTGATATACATTTGTGTAATTGTTAATAAAACTGTTTTATGGATTATTAGATTCATCTTTAACATTACTGTTGTCTGCTTTTTATTTCTAAAGAAAGTCTTTTCTCCATGATCTAGTGGCAATTTTAGGTATCCATTAGCAATGGTGTGTAGCTATGTAGATGTTTGTAATGAAGACCCTAGACAATAAACTCTAATATGATGTATTTTGATGAGATATTCTAGGTTATAAATCTAGTGATACTCTCAAGACATGACTACTGTCTATTTATAATTAATCATTATAAACTAGTTTCAAATGAGTGTTAAAAAACAGTAAACTAATATAAATTTAAAATTTATATTGTGTTAATTAATAAAAAAGAATCATGTGTCCCTTTCCTCAAAAAATATAAATATTTAAATATCTCATTTACATAACAAAGTAAATTCATTTAAGTGTGCAACTTTTCAACTGCAAAATAAGATAAAACTATGATTCCGGAAGTGTGCTGCTAAAAGCATATTTAATGCAATATAAATTTTACATTTAAATTAGTTTAACTTTTCTTAATATTCATTTATAACAAGTTTATAATGATTAAAATAAATGAAGTAAATACCATTTAGAATTACATTATGTATAATACGTCAATAGATGATAAATTCCACTTTTTGTATTAGGACGTTTAAAAATATGACTAAGATAAATATATATGCACTCGGGTCTCATTTTATGCGAATTTATTTAAAGTGATTTTGAAGTTATGTGATTCATGTTTCTTCTTAATATCTTTGTATGTAGTTTTCTTTTATGCAATAAAAATTATTAGATCAGAAGTCGAGCTCCGATAATGCACTATTTCTTTAAATAGTATAAATTTCGTGCACTCACGTCATATTTAAAGTAATAGCGCATTATCAGAGTTCAACTTCCATCTAATAATTTCAATATTTTCAGCACTTTATAATAGTACTGCAATAAATTTTATGCAATAAAGAAGTTCATATTTCACTTAAAATCAGAATTTCCCCATTTTATATAAACACATTAAGTTTTACAAGATTATAATGTAAATCTGTTCAAACATTATAGATGCCTATACTACACATGTTGTTGTTTTTTGCATTTTAAATCACATTCTATTTTTGCTTTTTAAAAAAGAGTATGTAATCAATTAATCATTTAGTGACCACAAGTTTATTTTTAAAAAATGAGTAACAGCAGTGGGCACAATTAAATTTGACAATTAAAATCTGATTTTTAATTGTAATTAACAATTTAAAAATTATGTAACGTGATCTGAAATTAATGTGATGTGAAACGATGAAATTTGATTTTTAAATGGAATTGAAAATTAAAAAATTAAAGTCAAAAATAAGAATTTAATTTTTAATTGTTAGTTTTAATTAAATTTTGCCCAACAGTGGTGAGTCAGTGTCTTTTTATTACCGTAAGTATAAGTTCGTATTTTAAACTTTTAGTTTACCCTAATGGAGAGGAAAAAACACCTAAGAAAATGAATTTCTTTGGAAACCAAAATTTTAGTTTTAGATCGCTTAGTGAAATGGGAAGGATCAACAGTGATTGGAAAACATTTTAGTTTTGGTGAATTCACTATAAGACCAATTTAAAAAATGAAGTTGGCACTAGTTGTATTTCCTTTTGTGATAAACCTGATGTCTCAAATAGTGATAATAATTAAAATACCATACATGTATAAAAAATGTAAATTACACATAAAAATATATTGTTTTGAATAAAATTAAATACTGTAGTTAGTAAAAAAACGTAAAAAAAGTTTGTCTTCTATCAATTTTTTTTAAATTTGAAATTTTTTATTAGTCATATTTTATTTTCTTATTTATTTTTTTTTGTTGCTATTTTTTTTTAGTGAATTTTAAAGTAATTTTACACTATTGCTTTGCTTTTATGTGATTTTTGGAAAATTATAGTATGCATCTCCTATTTTTCAAGGTAAGTTAAGTCTATTTTTGTGTGCGTTTTCTGAGCAACCTATCTACCGCATAAAATGAGACCCAGGTGTATATATAAATTAAATAAGAATAAACTACACTTCCAAGAGTCATTAATAAACAGCCTTTAATGTCAATCAATGTAATAAATAGATGGGTTATCTATTCCTTAAGCTTAGATAATAATTAAGATGTTATTAATTGATGCTGCTGAAAATAGAGTGTGATATTTGAATATTCTTCTGATTTTAAATCTAGCATTAAATGTATTAAAATTAGAAATCAATATCATAGGGCAAAGATAGTGTCTGATTTTTAGCAATGTCATAATATTTATACAAAATCAGCTTTTATAAATGTAAATAGTAAGTGTTCTTAGTTTAACTAAATGAAGGAAACTACACTTCCAAGAGCTATGAATTAACAGCAATCCATATCAATAAATGTAATATATATATATATATATATATATTATTTATGTTTTGAAAGACAGATTTTTTACTTCCCTATATTTATAATTAAACTCTACTTCTAATCATATGGTAGAAAAAACAAAGAAAAAATATAACTTACATTTTTTTCCCCTTTATCATACAATATTTCAATTATCAACCTTATACACATATATTCAGTGTATACAAGTTTATATCCATGATGTTTTGATGTTTGTAAATAGATAATAAAAATTAATGAGATCAATATAAAAATAACTTTTGTACTCAGTCATTTAATTCTGATATATTATTCAGATGTTATATGAGATATTAAATTTTATTTACATCCCCATATCTTTAGTTTTTCTTCCCAAATAAAGAATTTTGGCTACTAATTTTTGGTTATATTAATAATTACATTTATGTGAGAACTGTCTAAATATATTCATTTTATCCAATAACATTATACTGATCCAATCACATTTATAACCTGCTTTCTCCTTAGCATTTTACTAATAGAGAATGCCGTAACTAAATTATTAAAATAATATTTATCTAATCTATAGTTTTATTCCCTTTCAGATAATTTTTGCAAAAACAAATAAATAAAAAATAGATATATTGATCTAGTATCTAATGTAAAAAAAAATGCTATCATTCTTACAAATATATATATATATATATATGTACAGTATTTTCTATAATAAATAGAAATTAAATTCACATTGATATATTAATTTTAGTTATTTCAATTTTTCAAGATAGATGGACTTATCTTATGTTTTAGGGAAATATTTTTTTTAGCTAGGTTTTAAAACTATAATGATTTCATTAACGAGAATAAATAATCGCAAAATAAAACCTGTGGCATTTTTCTTTTATAATAACGCTGAGAATATTATTAGAATACATGCATATCTGTCATTCCATCATTATTTTACACAATTTGATATTATTTTACTATCTGGCCATAAGAAATCTTAAACATTAATTCCTTGTTAAAATTACATAATCAACATTGAAGAAGGGATTTACAATATGACAACATAGCTTTTTCCTGAACTAATTGAGAACCAAATGCAGACCTATTATTTTAGTTTATTTTTATGATAGTTTTAGTAGTACCTATGTGGATAATGTTTTATTTATCAACTTATATATTTATATATAATGTTGTTTGGTAAAATGTATATGTATATTTAAACATACTATATTTGATCTCTTTTTTATCATTTGAAACAATTAAAACATCTATTTTAGGAATAATAAAGTTAAATCAGCTACATTAATTACTTCTCTAGATTTGCTTGCCTATTTTTATGTGTTAATTTAGATCTTTAGCATGGCATTAAACTGCAACCTTACAAGTTCTGATTTAATACATTCATATCACTGCATTTTTTGCTAACTTTGAGATAACATGGCAGATATTTAGAACCCTTAATTTCTTTTTTAGTTGCTAATAATGGTTTTGGTTGATCCTTAAGCTTAACCCTTGTGGTTTCAAAATCTTTTCATTTATTTTCATAAATTCTTATGATTGACAAGTAATATTAATTTACTATTGTTTATTATATGTAATTTACTAACTTTCGACATATTTTAAAATTTAAAAAAACAATTTCAAGATAAAACTAATGTGTCAAGATAAATATATATATATATATGCAATCTTAAATAAAATTAGAAAATGCATTACTCTGATAGTGTATCCCTTCCTTAATCCATTAATCTCAGTTCTAACTTTACCATGTAACTTCCAGTACTTGCTGCATTTTTAGTGACAATTTAATGGTATATAATGATCTAATTATCAGTTATCAGACAAATGTTATGTCTAAAAATATTAAAAAAAATAATGCACAAAATATACCTACACAAATCACTACATTCATTTTTTCAAAAATAGATATGTGCTGCGCAACTACTTCAAATTTATGCAAAACTTCTTTCATCTTTACTTCTCTACCAAAGTTTATTTAGTTTTTAATTTCATATTCATATTTGGCAACACATGTTTTATGCAATCAAATAACTATTTTTTCTACAAGTTTGCTAGATCAGAAATCTATATTCAGAAGTATTTGTCAATCAAATCATTGATCATAAGTAACTCAAAAAAATACCCTGCATAATTTGATGGTAGGAGAGTTGCAGATTCTGGTTTTTAAAGTTCATGGATTGCAGTTCAACTCTTTTATTTCCAGTACACAAACTATTTATGAATTTCAAAGCAATAAACCCATTTGATTACTATTATTATATCTTCATAGTACTATGACTTAAAACCATATCTGCATAATAACAAAAAATATCATAAATCTTCAACTGCTCTCCCAATGAATAATAAAATATTTGACTAACTTCAATATTTTCAAACATTTGACCAATACTTAACATATGACTTATAGTAATATATTAACACACATAGGCATTTATAGTATGAAAAAAAAAGTAACAGATTTAAAATAGTAATTGTAATGATTCAATAAAAATGAACAAATACGCCATTCAATTTTACTTTACTTAAAATAAATTATATTTTACCAAATATGTACCTGCAGCTGAAAAGATTTATTTTAAAACTAACCAATTATAAGATAACTTACAATGAATATTTTGAAAACAAAAGCTCTGATATTACTGTGAGTTTCTTCATTTTAAGAATTCCTATGTTAATAAGATAACATACAAGTAAAAATGTATAAATTCAAGTTACAAATGTAATATTTTCAGCAAGACTATTTGTATATAACTATATCATTTTACAACAATTTTTCTAAGAAGAAAAATAATAGTAATAATATAATACTCTAAGATATATTTTAAAACTTATTATTGATTTTTATTTCAAAAGCACAACAAATTTTCACTGAAAATTGTTATACATTTTCCAGGATGCTGAAAGCTCTTTCCTGTTTAAATACAATTTATTGATATTTTTTTATTTCAATTTTAAAGTCAAACAAATAAATTATAAAAATAAAAAATTGAAATATGCAATTAATATATATGTAAACAGCAGTACTCTTAACTGATATTACACATATTATACTTTCAGATATTATAACAAATATACTTACAATATGTCTTTGCATCTTTTGTTCTAATTCTTAAATAATCGTAAAGACTATGGGTTCACATTGTTCACTCTTACGTTATAAAATTGTAATTTATCTTCCACTTCTTATTTAATTTTACTGTTCCCTCTCTGTGATTTGATGCTATGATAGTGTGACAGTCTTTTAAATTCAAGATTCAAGTACTGACATCTAGCTCTGTCACTTATCATGTTCAAACAATGTAAATTCCCAAGTAATAAAGTATTTGATTTTTTTTTATTCAAGCTTTTTGGTGAAAGTAATTTAGTTTTTTGAAAAAATGGCTAGCTAGAGAATTAATTGAAAATGTCAGGTATTTCCTCCTGATGAATACTGATATCTTCATAATACAGTGATCGCTAGACAATATGCACATAAAAACTATATCAGTAAAATATAATTAACATGTAATCAACAAATATATATATATAATATATATATATATATAATACAGTATGTTTTTAAAACATTCACAGATTATATGTATATTATAAGCTAAATATATATGTCTACATATTTTTTTTTTTTCATTTTTAAGCAAATAACTAAAACTTTTGTTGTTTGTATATGGGAATAAATAGACCACATAAATTCATTTAAATATAAAAAATTGATTCATTTTAGTTTTAGTTTTAATAGTATTAGTTTAATCTATATGGTTAACTATTGAATATATATATATATATATAATAAGCATTAAGTAATAATTAGTTGTAGTGTTTAAAACATTTTCTTTAAAAAAGAGTTATTATATTTTATTTTTAGATTCGTAACTTAGTCAATTCCTTTTGTCAATTTAGTAAAAATTTAGAATAAAAGATTTATATCTGTTTTATTAAAAGAACTCCAATTGCTAACTACAGAAATATTATCCATTATTAAATAATCTCTAGTCTAATGAATAACTAATAAAAATTATTAATATTATCTTTTGTTTCATTTTAAACTAAAAGCTTTTAATTCTGCTAGTAGAATATTTTCTTTTGTTTTGATTTTGTTATCTTGGCAGTAAAAATTCTAATTTGGTAAAAAACATACAAAACTACTTAAGCATAATTATTGAAGTGATGAGTGAAAAATAGGTACACAAACAATAAATTAGTCAGAGAGATAGGAGAAATAAGAAATTTATTAAAAATAAGAAATTTAGTAAAGATTTAGATAACCAAATTAAATGACATTGTGGCAAAAACAAATTTTTATTACCTTGTAATCAGAGAAATTCCTGGCAAGTTTTAATTAAGAAATATTATGGAAACCTTTTGTTTACATTTACTACAAAAACCTAGGAAAATGTATTTTAGAGGTCTTTAAATCAGTTACTTCTGGAAACTATACAGGAAAAACCAGAAGAAAAATGCTAGGAATGGAAAGGTGTAAGCAATTGGTCTGCTCTGGACAGCATCCTCAGTTGTGTGTATATGGTGCTTTTGCACAAGGTTTATCTGTGCAATTGTTACTAGAAAAACAGTCATTTATTTGTCAGTTTAAAAAGTACTTGTCTCAGCAACATAGAAAAATAAGAAACAAATACATTCTGTAACTTTTACCATAGAGCCAGAAAAAAGGAAAATAATAAATATTTCTGCCATGACTTTTTTTTTTCAATTATTAACCTGATTGAAAATGCTCAAAAAATATTTCTACTATATTGTAAGTTTCCTTATTATGGACTGAATTAATAATAATCAAACATTCTGTAAATTAAGATGCTTCACAGTATAAAGTACTTCAAAATATCCTGATAAAAGATTTTAAAAAAAAATAAAAAATAAAATGCTCTTCCATTAAGATATTAAAGCTCTATCTGAAAAGTACATTAAAAAGAAATATCTCAATAAAAATATAATCTCTAGAAAGGCTACATGAACTATTCATCAACATAACTATGTTTCAAACTATGAACTTCTGCATATAATTAATTGATCATTTTCGAACTTTCACCATAGATTTTCGCCTTGGGAAAAATTTTGGTAACTTTTATATTTTGTTTCTACTAATTTAGTAATATTTTTTCTTTAAGTACATATATTTCTGTAATTTTATTTTATGTTATGTTTGCAAATTTTCTGTTTAGTAATCAAATATATCCTTAATTAAACCCCATAGTTTTATAAATATATTTTGTATGTCGATTGCTTAGCAGTAGGGCGGCATCTGTGTGACTGTATCTTTTTTTTATAATAATAAGCCTGGCAGTCAAGCTAATTTATCAAGATTGTATTGAAAAAAACATAAATTGCTTAAATATCACATGCCTTTTGCCACTCTATTCATATTTTATTTTCTTTAAGTAGTTTTACTTTTTATTAGATCATTCATTTATAATGTCAAATAATTAGGAGATTTAGTTAAAAAAATATTATATAGAAAAAAATAAATAAATGCAGGTACATTTTAGAAAAAGCCATGATAGTATATAGGATTCATTTATGTAAATAAAAGTTTTTATGTTAGCCATGAAAGAATTTTTTTTTTAAGTTTAAACTTATATTTAAACAACCATAGTAAATACTGATTAGTTTAAATTTTGTAAATTATTATTTGGCTACATATATCAAATGGCAAAGGTATAATATTAAAAAAAAAATGTGTGCTTGAATTTGTGTTGATAATTTTTGGATGGACTAATTTATAACTCAGAAAATTATTTTAATTATTGTAAATTCTATATTATAGTCAAGGGATATCCGGTTTAAAATCATTTTTATTTAGGAATAATAAGTTATGTAAATATAGTTATGATAAAATAAGTAACATAAATGTATTTACTATGGATTTGTTAAATATTGGATATGATCATAAATTAATTTATAATATTGTTACTAAATTTAATAATAATAGTAATATTTTAAGTACTATAGATATTGATAAAATAAAATATACTTGGATATCAATACCATTTATTTGTAATGAATGAGTGAAATTTATAAAACAGATATATAAAAATATATGTCAAGTTGCATTTTATATTACTCCTAATTTAAATAGATTAATAAATAATTCAAAAAAATAGATGTAGTATTTTAAATCAAAGTTGTGCAATATATAAATGGCTGTGTGTTTGTGGAAAGGTATATATAGGTGAATCTCAATGTACATTGGAGAAAAGGTCAAACGAGCATTTGTTGTTATATAAACGAGTACAAAAATCAAGACAAGAGAATGATAGAAATGATGACGTATCACCATCAGTATTTTTTGATCATAATGTAACATGTAATTATGGTTTTGATTTTGATTTTAATAAAGTTAAGATTTTGTGTATTGAAAGAAATAATAATAAACACAAAATTAAAGAAGCTATGTTAATAAAAAGTGAAAAGCAACATTTGATAAATAGACAGGCTGCCAATATAAAAATTAATGAATTGTGGGAAAATTAACGTATGACGTATTTCTTTTTGTTTACATTTGTAATGATTTTTTGTAATACAATTTGAATGTAGCTGATAACGACTACATAGATAGTTGAAAGTACTTCTATTAAATTGTGATATATATTTGTTTTTTAAAATATTTTTTACTGTATTCATTATTGTATTGTTTTGAATAATTATATGTATTTTATTATAATTGGAATACAGATAATATATATATATATATATATATATATATATATATATATATATATTGTAATGATCAGCTGAAGATCTGCAGGTGCGACAATATCAATTACCAGAAGGCACCACTAGATTCAAAATCTATAATTTTCCATTTCTACTTGTAAATATTAAAATTCTATTGCTAATTAGCACTAGACTTCATTTGATGCTCATGGACTGACATACATATATGTAGAAAATTTAAAGTTTTCTAGAGAAGATATACAATCACAACCCCTACAGCATCTGCAATCACAACTATTTTCTTTAAATCCCCTAGATCTGGGAGAGGATTGAGACTCTTTTAAATTTCCTCCAATCTGGCAAATGCAGTTTTAATATTGTGTTTACAATAGCATAAGATTGTATAAATGATAAAACAATAAGTAATAAATAAACTTCAGACTAAGAAATAAATATATAACAAATATTTATTACAAACTAATTACTATCACAATCTAACATTTAACATAAAATATATTTTATAGTTAAATTAACTTTCATGATCTAAACTTCATCACCTACAGATAAATAAAAATAGTACATTCAATGGACCAATGATTCTATAACACAAATTGGTATACCCATATTTATATATATTTTCTACGTCTATTTTCACATACCTTCATGGAGCATGTTCTAATAATATGTCAATAATACATTTGATTTATCTTTATAAGTTGGAAGCTGTACATATCAAAACTAAATCAGGTAAGTATCCATAAATATTATTTCAGAACTTAGTGTTATAGTAAGGAAAATAACATGGATTTTAATCAAGCAAGTTTATACTAATAACCTACCTGGTTTTACAATGTTTTAATCACCTTCATGATCTCCATTCAAGAAAGGCATCAGCCATTCATCATCATATAAATAAATGATTAAATGCCTACATCATCTTTAAACTAATTGTGGGAATATTTAAATATATTAAGTAGTGTTCAACTCATTAGTAGATATAATATAACTATACTTCAAAACAGAAAAATTATGAGTAAGAACCATTAATATATTATATATATGCTTCAATATATATATATGACAATAGATGGCATTCTACCAAAAACACCATCAAGCATCATCTATTGTCATAAATACAAGCGTTAGCAAGTTTTAACTTGTGTTTTTGTTTTTCATATATATATAATGGAGGTTCACTTTTTTTAAATACTTTACAAACTTCATAGTTATCTAGATATATTACTTAGTAAATATATGAGATACATAGATATATTCTACTAGAATCCATTTTAAAACTTCTAATTAATAAATTCAAGCTCACTATCTGAACATTAGCCCTAATAAGCTACCAACAAATTCCTAAATTCTCCCCTCTTCAAATATTGTTTGGTCCTAACAAAACATTTTAATAAATATAATTAGTGGCTAAAAGTTTCAATAATACACATCAATTTGTTTATTATCTAATATTTTATAATCCAGATTATATAATGAGCAAATTCTAATAGCTAAACTGTTGCAACTTGTTAAACAGCTTTAAGTGAAGTTCAGCCTGCAATTTTAAAAGTTAAAACTAACATAATTACAATAAAATATTTCATTAAATAAATTCAAAATTATTAAATTTAATATAGACATAATAATCATCAAATATGAAAGACTATTAATCAATGATTAAATGATGATATAACACTAATATTAACTTAATCTTTTAAAAGGTCTCACCAATCCCTTTTTTTTTGCATCTCCATCCAATTTTAAAACTGTAGTCTGACTTGCTCGAACTATCCACATTTCAAAGTAAAACAACACTATAAAATTATATTTAAATGACAGATTCCTGTAGAACTTAAATTAATCATAGAACTGACTTATCTAACATAATCGTCTCAGGTTATTAATATTATAAGCTGCAGAACTTCTCTTCAATTGAAACTTGGTTTAGTCTTGAAAAAAATTTTTAAACAACTGTTTCTCCAATGATTAACATCTCATAAAACAATATATTGAAAATATTTATACAACTCTTCCACTCACCTCATCAAGATATTTGTAAATTACAAAGTAAATATCAGATGGCCACACTTTACAACCAGAATACTATATTTCTTAGGTTAAAAAAAAAACAGCCTTTATAAATTATGTAAAATCTACTTCATCTCACATCCTTGGCATTCCCATTTTATCAAAAGATGACAGTCTCCAATCTGGTATCAAAAATAGCATGGAACAATTTGAACATCTAAAATCTAATGAAAAGGCAATGGATCAATATCAAACCACTATTTACTATTATAGACAATCCACTCAAGAAAAGAGACAAATATTCAAAGAAATTGTGCACCATAAAACACACAGCTCTTTGGCTGTAGATTTTATTCCAACTAATGTTTACAGGAGGTTATACCAGTATTTTCAATCTACATAAATGCTACAATGAACTCTGCTGAAGCAATCTTAACATCCCAATCTTTCTACCAACATAATATTTTATTTTAAAAGAAATCAAATGCACTATAACCCTCTGTAAAAAAAAAAAAAAAAGCTTGTATCTTATTACATTTCAAGATATGTATCAAAACATTTATGTAACAATAATTATAAAAACACCTACATGAACTTATTTTACCAAAACTTCACATTATGTAGTAAATAGTTGTCATGTGTTGCCATACCTCTTAAATTATTCTTCTAGTATAAGAATAAATCTTATTTGACAAAGAGATCAAACTTATAGATTGTGCTGTATGCTAAGTTAACTTTAAGAAAATTTTAAATCTAGTCAGGTGGAAATATCTTTTCATTGCCCTACATGAACATTTGTCTGATTAATCTGATAATTCCTAAACATAATTATCTTATTAACAAAACAATTAAACTACAGAATTATATATATATTGTACTGGTCGAAAAACATACATTGATCCAACAAACCCCTGAATACAGGTAAAATACCTCGAGTCCGTCCATGTACAAGATATATAAATCAGGTACATCGTGAATTCTGCCCTATTTACCTATATCCCCAGGTCAAAGATCTAATCAATAGCCTTTCTCGACGATACGATCGAATTCCTTTACCTTCACTGTGCCGGAAGCTGGGTCTTAAAGCATGAGATTCAATTTTATTATATTTTAGTGAGAACTTGGGTGATTGGTTGATAGGTATATTTAAATATCAAAATTTATTTAAAATAAAAGTAAATAAAATGATTCGAGAACATTGGAAGTTTGTTTTAGTTATATATATATATTTAAAATCATTAGACATTCTACATTAATTTAACTCAAGCTCTAAAATTTACAAAAAATGCAATTTTTAAATTATCTTTATCATTATAGGAGTTAATGACGATTTTATTTATATTAGCCGTTAACATTGACATTATTGAGTTTGTACAATTTATTTTGTGAAGCTTATACATTTTTACTTTTGTTTACATTTATTCTCCTTTTTAAAATAGGAATAATTATTTTATAATTAAATGACCACGAATTTCAAATTCCCCGTGCACATCTAATACAAGCTTGTATTATAGCGGTAGGTTTAAACATCTGCTAACGCACATATATAAGAATGATTATTTTAAGGAATTCTTTATATAAGATTTTAAAAAAAACATTTCTATTAAAAAAACCTTAATTAAATAGACGATTATAAGACTAATTTGACATCTTATTCCACTAACAGATAAAAAAATTGATTTCATTTCTCTTTATAAAATTAATAATTTGGATTTTCAATAACTAATGTTTTATGACATTAGTGGACATTGCTGGCATAGCTTATAAATAACTTTGAAACTGTAAGCGGTTATGATAAAAATATATCAGTTAATTATCAAGCAAACAAGCCACTTGAATTGGATTTACAACTAAAATCAAACCTATAAGAATTATATAACGTGAATTAGCCAAAACCAAACGATTTTAACTAATTACCCAAACGAACAAGAGAGTCCATTACTTAGGTTGAAGATCCTTTCAGTAGAATCATTTCCCTATGGCTTATGTATTAAATAGGCAAAATAAAAGCAAAACAATGTCGGTTTAACAAATATATGAATGCAAAGGAGAGAAGAAACGTAAGTAAGAAAATACAAGCTGGTTTACAGACACTCGTATGTCTATTCCAATGAAGAATAAAAGGAAAATTGATATGTCCACATTTTGTGTCCATATATCGATAGGAGATAGGACTTATGGAGAGCCCACATATTCACCTCTATGAATTCTACTGACAAACCAACTCTATCTCAATCACACTGTCCGATTCACAGGCGTATGCGAAAACTGGAAGCTAACTCCGGACCACCAAATCAATGACCATTTTAGGTCTGTTCATAATTCTCTAAGCACTCTTTATTAACCCGAGATATTATAATTATTAAATAGGAACGAATTATAATTAAATAGCCTTAAAATGATCTAATACTGCATAGAGAACAACCTTTCAGTAGAATCATTTTATATAAATATTTAACCTACAAGAAAAAAACATACATGTAGAAATAAGGAAATTTAATTCTCGAAAAAATCCCCCCTCCCCTCTTTCCTAACTTAAAAAAAGGCATGATAATTAACTGATGCTATCCAGCAGCGCTGTTACTAGGTCAAAAATCTATAGCATATTTTATTCTATTTTGAATTACAGAAATATAAAATAATAAAATCTCATTCTGGGAAATCTATAATAAATTTATTTGAAATTACGGTAGATTTATTTAGAAATATATATATTCGACATAACCTCACTTGCGAAATAAAATAGATCAAAATTATTTTATTTTAAAATTAAATCATTCGTTCCCGAATTCCCTCTAATAAAACATAATTTGCTCTCTTAGCAAATTACTCTGAGCCCCCGTGAGTGAAGCTTGTTGAAATACAAAAAAAATCAAAGCATGAAATAATCTTATGCTAAAAATTAATATAGAACAAATAAATAAATTCATATTCAATTAGTTATATATATTAAAAATTATAGTGAGCTTGAGTTAATGAAAACATAATTTAAAAGAAACGGTTAAAAGAGTCGGTTAAAAAAAATTCTTACTAAACATTAACTTTAGACATTTTTTTAAGCTTTACGAAACTACATTTAGATTGTAATAATAATTTTAAAATCTTGACTACAGGATTTAAGCTCTTCAGCATTTTACCTGGAGTTCCCCGGTATGAGTTCACAGGCGCACCTTGATGGCTGGTGGCATTTGAAGGCAGGTTCTGGAAGCAGCATAATCAGAGATTTCAGATCTCAGGAAGGAATGGGCAGTGATTTACCCTTTTTACTCCTTGGTCATCATGGCATGCTCTCTACAACTCTTTTTCTGTCAGTTCTCTGTCTAGTTCTGATCTCTTTCTCTGCTCAAAAATGGCCACTATTTATCACTTCCTGCTGACTCAGGTGATCTTTTAGAAACAATAGCAATTGTTTTTATTCTAATTTTAGAAAGTTTGTACCTCGATAAGGATCACTATATTTCAATATAATTTTATATTAGTTTTTAATTTAGATAACAATGTAGAATCTCAACTAATTAATGAATAGAGATTCCACAGTGAATGGATTTTGGTAATTTATCAATACTTTTAATTTAAACATTTATTTTAAACTTCTTATCAAGGTACAAATCTTTTCAAAAAGGCCATCTTGTATTCTTATACTGAAAAAATAAAACATTTCAAACATATATATCTAAACTATATAAAAAAAATTTAAAGTTAATTATTTGAATTTTCTTTTTTTTTTTTAATAAAAATAGAATAACAGTGTGTTAGTATAATTATATGATCCAAAATAAATTTTAGGATTTATTTAGGATGGTTAAAAAATGTTAAAATATTTTTTTAGAATAATAAAAAAAAAAAGCAAATGTTAGTAAAATAAATAATTTGGTGGGTCGGACTGTGAAACGGAAAATCTGAATCAGATTTACCATTTCAATATATATATATATACATATTGTACCAATATTGAAATTGGCACATGATGATTTTGCCTAAAAAATTATTAAATAATAAATAAGTTATAAAAATCTAAAAGGTTTCTTTAAGTAAACAAAATCAGTTTGCTGTCAAAAGTAAAATTAATAGTTTAAGAGTTTATTACAGTTTGTTTTCAAAAAAGATAGGAATCAAATAGTTTTCCATTGTTAGTTTTTGAAATAAAAATCTACAATTAACTGATTAAAAGTGGGAAGGGAGTTTTCTTTAGAAAGTTAAACTAAACGTTTTATAAAAGGAAGTAAAGCTTTCCTTAATTAGTATTTGTAAAAAATAAATAATTTAAAGTTTAAAAAATACAAATCTCTTTTCATTCGAATTAAAGAAAAATAATCTTAAAACTAGTAATATATGTGCGATTGTCAATAATAGAATAAATGTATGTGTAATAAATGTTATTATAAATAAATGAAAGTTAAAGAAGATTATCATTAAAAACACGGCAATGGCTACTAATTAAAAATATAAAAACAATACATTTATGAAAGCTACTACTAATTAAACAATCTTCAAAAAAACATTGTCAAAAGATTAGTTATCAATGAAATTTCGACAACACACATTGCCGGAGGATATTAAAACAAAAACACTTTGCGTAAATAAATAGCCAGATTTTTATCAGACATCAGTTTCAGCCTAGTTTCCAGTGACAGTCTTGTTTCAGTTCAGATAACAGTGCAGTTTATATTATGTATCCAGAAACAGAAATGCGGTGTTGAGCAGCTTTTGGGAATATACGCTTTACTTCAGCCCTTTAGTCCAACAAGATCATCAAAACCTGCCCGTGAAATAATGTCATCATAACAACTTAGAAAATCTCTATCAGTATCTAATTGTCTCCAATAGTAATAATCGTGAGAAATAAGGAAACTCATCAAGGAAATGTCCCGGCCAGCTGGAAGTATTCGTAATGGAAGAAGAAAACAAAGTTCTAAGTCTACATTCAAAATCCTAGGTAAAACATTTGCTTATTTTCGTTTATACTGTAATAGCCATTGCATTGCACTAATTCGTGCGAATCCTCCAAGAGTCTAATTATATGAACTCTATATCATACATAAAATTAACTATTGATATGTGTGTTTAAGTTTCAAATGCTATGTAATATTTTATTATTATATATGTGAGTGTATGAGTTAATATGTGCGTGATCATTATATCTGTTATTAGTTAAATTAGATAAATACCAGTGTTCTATTATTAAAATCTATAGGAATATTTAAACTAGTTTAGAAATGTTAATTTAAAATATGTGTGTGTTTTATTGGAATTATAAAATGTTTAAAATTAGTAAATGTTAGTTAATAAATTGTCTTTAAAATTAAACTTTATTTGTCGGTCAATTTTTTTTACAAATTCCTTTTACAATTCTTTTACCAATTCTTTTAACCACTAATTATGTATAATCTATTAGTGATTACAAACAGCTGAGCTAGTCGTGGATATTTAGGTGTTGAGTTAGTGGCCATTGCTCAAAGCGTGTTATTTATTCATTCTTGGATAATTAACTGGCACCTGCTTTGAACTCTGGTGTTGAACTCAACAGTCGAGAAGAAGTTATGTCCTGGAAATAAAACACTAGTTATATATTTTATAGCTATAGTTTGGGCATACATATTCTCCGAGTATGTTCTTCTCTGCCTAAGAGGCCGGTGTTTCGAATGACACATATTCGAACCCAGTACAATATATATATCCACAATTTTCAAATGAAATAGTTATATTTCATAGGCCTCATCACTGCATCAATACTATTTGCAATTTATATAGCTCCCTTGATTAAGGAAATTGAACAATGCAATGATGATATTTTCCTTTTTTCATCTCAAAACTACTCTCTAAGACATACCCTTTATTGACAATGCTCTGATAATCTTCAGGGGTCTCCAAAATATTCCCTGAACTTTGCAAGTCATCTATGTGGTAGTTGTCTATAGACCATAAACTATATCATTATTCACAGTTGACTCATCTTTTCTTAACATACCAATTAATCTATCTACTTATTTAATAAGTAATATCTATATAGTAATTGTAACTAACTCAGAATCAAACATAGTAATCTATTTATACTATACTAAAACAAAGGTTTAGACACACATCATTATTATTAATTGATTAATAAAATTATAATAATTAAAAAAGCAA